>JAPYYV010008690.1:0-27134 GCA_030522625.1 Copidosoma aretas | reverse complement strand
GCACTTTCATGTACAGTTGCACATTGTGAACACGATGGCATCGAAAAATTGGGCTCGAATAATTTTTCCCGGTGAATGTCTGATCGGCCCCGGACTAATTGAACACTTCCAAGACTTGATCTCATTAGAGACACATAAAATGGTATCGTCAACATACCTGTAATAAAATACAGGTGTGCATCCATACCTAGTTTTTAAGGTGTTAAGGCAACAGGACTCTAGGTCAGTCATAACTAGATCTGCAAATTATGGTGACACCGGAGATCCCATTAGTGTTTCCTGAATATGCTTATAGATACTGCCATTAAAAATGAAAACAGTGTTATTGTAGAGAAATTCAGTAATTTAGATTATTTTAGAAAGTAGAATATTGCAGTTGTTGTTAATATCATTGGCTCTCCTTTCAATACTTTTAATAACGAGAGGTAGTGGCATATTTGTAAAAAAAGACTTGACATCAAGAGACAGAAGGCAGTGACCTTGAGGTATGGTAATTTCCTTGGTCTTCTCAGTAAAGTGATAACTATTATTGATATGTAAAGATGGGGTTTGGAAATAGTTTTTAATGATTTATAAAGAAGTTGTGAAAGGAAAGGTGCAGGACTGTTGACGCTGGTGACAATTGGTCGGAGGAGGATGTTGGGTTTGTGTATTTTTGGAAGTCCATATATTTTAGCAAGCGATGTGTTAGTCTGGGTAAGTTGGATGTAACTAAATTTTTTCTGAAATAAGTTGTTGTTTAAAGATTTGAGTATGTTGTACGTATCCTTCTGTAACAATTTTGAAGGATCGGTCCTTAAGACAGTATAAGTAGTAGTATCATTTAAGAGTGTCAATATTTTTTGGTTATAATCAGATTCATTCATGACTACAGTCATATTACTTCTATTAGATATGGTAAATAGTAGATGACCAGTATTATTACAACATATCTTAGTACTTATACGGTTTTTCGCTAGGATGCTGCCCTCAAGTGGTGTATGTTTTTTGTTTTTAAATTACTGATTGTGAGTAGAATATTAGTGGTAGCATTTCTAACTTTGTTTTTGACATCACAATTGATATTTAAACTTTGTATAGTTGACTTAAAATTCTTTTATAACATTAACACAGTCTTTTTTTGATAAATCAAATGTACTTAAACTATAAGTAGGTCCAATACAGATCGTAGCTGCAACATTAGCAGGAATGGTGGTGTTGCTTGGATTGATAATAAAATTTTGCCGTCGACTAGAATTTGAATTGCACGTTAAGTTGTTTTTACTGAGACTGCTATTTTGAACTATATCTGACTGACAAGTTGAAGTAGAATGTGTTGCAGAACATACCTGGTTGTGGTTTTTTTATCCTTAAATAAATTAAAGAATTTTTGTCATGTATATAATCTAGCTTATTGATTAGTTTGGTGTGCTCTCGGTTGACATATTGATAGAATTCTTCAAGTATGGCCGTGTCTATTATGACAGTGATTTTTTCTCTGGGTAATTTTAGATTCTTTTCTAGATATCTCATGTGGTTGTGTAAATTATCTATTTCTATGTTGAACAGTTTTTTTTTTTTTAATTTGGTTAATCCTTAGGAATTTTTTTAAACAGGTTGTTCTGTGAAAATTTATAGTCTTAAGTCTTTTGTATCTGTGATGTAAATATTTAGGTGATACATCATTTCTTCTGCATCTCAATAAAAACATTTGTTGTGATATAGCATTAGCCGTTTCCAGTTGTAATTTTATATATTTATAAATCTGAAAATAGGCCTCATTTACATAAAATACCTTCACAGTAGTAAATAAAGCACTCAAATTAGAGTGTAGAGTCATATCTAGATCTGAGACTCAAATGAATAAGTGTAAGGTCAACTTATTGCCCAGTTGATAGTTCAAGTAGTAATATAAGGAATTTATTGATCTTGTAAGGTACAAACAAACAATTTTAAACTTGTGTTAGAGAGGTCAAATTCATTTTTATTATTACAACACAACGTTTCACCAATCTCGTTGGCCTTTTCAGGTGTAAACTGTGAACAATGTTATAAAGGTTTTATTGTGTCTATGAGGCGTTACACATAAAGTAAATAGTGAACAAAAATTATAACAGAAAAGAACTTACATTAATGCAACGTTATAAATTATTTGGTTGCAAAGCAAAAAGTCGACTTATCAGTAGTAAAAGGCGGTAAGACAGAACAGCTGTTATCACTGATATATCGACGCCTTAGAGGAAGACTATTCCATAACAAAGCTTTCGCGAAGACTATTCCAGCACCATATACTCTCAGCAAGACTATCACAACTCACTGCTTTCACGAAAAGAATCCCTCCGCGGTACGTTGTGACGAAGAGAATCCCTCCGCCCTACGTTGCGACGAAGAGAATCCAACCGCGCTACGTTGCGACGAAGACAGTTCCTTCGTGCTACGTTGTGACGAAGAGAATGCCAGCTCTTTGTACTGCGACGAAAGCAATTTCAGCGAGTTATGCTGTGTCAAAGACAATCCCTCCGCGCTACGTTGCGACGAAGACAATCCTTCCGCGCTACGTTGCGACGAAGAGAATTCCTTTGCGTTACGTTGCGACGAAGAGAATTCCAGCGCTCTATACTGCGACGAAAATAACCCCTCCATGCTAAGTTGCAACGGAAATAACCTCTCTGCGCTACGTGGCGACAAAGAGAAATCCAGCGCTCTGTGGTATGATAAAGAGAGTAACATTACCATTCTATGTAGTGACGAAAAAAAAATGCTAAGTCTTAGTTGGGAAGAATTAGAAAAAAAACAATGATAATAAACTTGTATTTAGGCAAATAAGTTCAAACCCCAATCCCTCCGAAAGCACGAAGCTTTTTTGGTCGACTTTTTTTATTAATCCAATGATGAATATACATATAAACGAAAGGATAAATTAATGAGTTAGTTAATAATGGAATGGCTGAAATGCAGGTAGCCTTACCTGCAAGTAGTTTTTCTATAGATGTGTAGCATTTCTAGACCCTTGACCAGATTTGAACCGAATCTGGCACAACCTATGGACGGTTATTTTATTAGTCGCGGCCCCGAGAGACACAAGAATTAGAGAAATTGGTGGTCGATGCCATCAAGACAAAATTAGGCTTAAAATTAAGAATAAAATACGTATAGTTACCTAGAAAAACCGAGATACGCGTCATAATTTTATATTGCAAAATAACTGCAATATCGGCTTTTTTTTGTTTCTCTAAAGTTATTTCGAAAAGTATTGGTTTTACAGAAAAATTTTTACAGCGAAAGTTGTTCAGGAGAAAATTTTACATATAAATACATTGTTTGAAAAAATAAAAAAAAATTTTTACAGTTTATTTTTGGCCCTAAAACATATAAATTGTAAAAATGGAAAAGTGAGTGAAAAAGTATTTTGAAAACTTTAGACATCAATAAAAATTTAGTGTTTTGAATATATTGTTATTATTAACAAAGACTTTCAAGTCCGATCGAGAAATTTGAAAATCTCGGCCAACTGCATGATTGTTAACTAAAAAATTGCATGAGCAATAACTTGCGTCGCAGCGGTCTAATTTAAACCATCTTTTTTGCAATCTTTAGGTACTAATAAGCCATTTTATTGATCCAAAATTGAAAAAATTTTATTAATAAAACATTGTTATTGTAAAAAAACTAAAAACGCACGTCCGTATCTTTGAGAATTTTTCACTTAGAGATTTGAAATAAATTGCATGTATTTGCGCTTATTTTTTCAATAATTTACAAAAAAAATATGTCCTACGACTAATGGGAGCGAAGATAGGTTTTTTTTTTAATTACTCATAGCGATCGCTGTGTTATGTATTTTGGCTTCGGATCGGGCTAGTTTTCTTCTTCAATACTTATTTTACAATCAGATACTTTTTCCGAAAGGTTTACGGTTATCCCTTGCCACAAACAATGTTAATAATCGACGCAAAATCACGCGCTTGCTGCGGCTATTGTGTGCTTCTGCCAGCAGCGCGAAGCGTATGTGCAGTAGCTCGAAATTGCCCGTGCTGAGAGTGCCAAGGCCTATGAGTTACGTTACTTGAATTATTGATTAAGGGACCCAAAAAAACACTCTCGACGATGCGATTTTCTGCATTCCTTTCTATTTTTTCCTCGACTACACGCTAGTGTAATTTGTTTTTTCGTACAATGACAGTTAAACGGTTGAACCAGTGTTTTTTGCGTCATGATTCGGTTCACAAGTCCCATATTATTTATTAGGTTAATAAATAAAGTCGACGAAAAAAGCTTTCTACTTTTGGAGGGATTAAGGTTTGGACTTACTTGCCTAAATACTCGATTATTATTATTATTTTTGTTTTTAATTCTTTCCAACCAAGACTCAGCGTTTTTTTGTCACAACATAGCATGGTGGTATCACTCTCTTTATTAAACTGCAGGGCGCTGGGTTTCTCTTTGTCGCCACGTAGTGCAAAGAGATTATTTCCGTTGCAACTTAGCATGGAGGAGTTATTTTCGTCGCAGTATAGAGCGCTGGGATTCTCTTCGTCGCAACGTAACGCGAAGGAATTCTCTTCGTCGCAACATAGCGTGGAAGGATTGTCTTTGTTGCAACGTAGCGCGGAGGAATTGTCTTCGACGCAGCATAACTCGCTGGAATTGCTTTCGTCGCAGTACAAAGAGCTGGCATTCTCTTCGTCGCAACGTAGCGTGGGGGGATTGTCTTTGTCGCAACGTAGCACGGAGGGATTCTCTCCGTCGCAGTACAGAGCGCTGTGATTGTCTTCGTCGCAACGTAGCACGGAAGGATTCTCTTCGTCGCAACGTAGCGCGGAGGGATTCTTTTCGTGAAAGCAGTGAGTTGGGATTGTTTTGCTCAAGATACATGGTGCTGGGATAGTCTTCTTCCGAGGCATCGATATAAATACATATATGTATACATAGGTATTGGTTCCTAATACGGTTGGTGACTGTCAGAATACATGAAGTGGCGCGTTCAAATTCAAAATATGGAACTATTGACATTGCAAGAAAAAATTCTTCTATACATTGTTAAACTTGTACAAATCTTCTTTTTTATTAATATGATTTTTCTGCAGATTAATATATGATTTCCAAAATTAAGCGATTATTATAATTACTCTATTCATCTAAAATACTGTCATTACATTTAATTAAGTTATCATTAGTCTCTTTGGTGTGTTAATACACCACTGAATTGCTGTTAGGTCTCAACTGTTTTAAAAATCTAGTTCCCAATTCTCTCTTTGGTTGTCCAACATATTTTACATCACAATTATGGCAAGACAATTTATACACAAAATTTATATTTTTCATTAACAGGGTTTTATCCTTACCGAGACAAACAACATTTGAAAAACAGTCGTTAATTTTTGTAATTATTATGAAATTAATTTTGCTGTAAATTTTTTTCAATTGATTAAAGAGGTGGAATTGAAATACGGAAAAGATGTCAAGTGGCAATTTTTTGTATTTTTGATGGTCTTTTTATTGTTGTTAGTGTTGCTAATGTTTTTAAATTTTTGCAGGTGAATATGGATACGTTCATTGTAAAATTTAGGTAGATAGTAATTTGGTTTTAATAAATATTTAACTTTTTGACTATTGCTATGATGAAATCGTTTGTCTAAAAGTAATATTGCGCGGTTGATAAGGTTATAAACCATTTTCTTTTTTAAATTTACAGGATGTTTAGAAGAAAATTTAAGAAATTTACCTAAAGAGGTTGGTTTGGAGAACAAATTTGTAATTTATTTTTCATTGTTTTGGATGATTATGGTAGTGTCTAAAAAGTTGATTTTATTGTTTTTTTGCTTTTCATATGTAAATTGTATAGTATGGGAATAACTATTGAATACTTCCAAGACTTGATCTACAGCATCTTCAGAGACACATAAAATAGTATCGTCAACATACCTGTAATAAAATACAGGTGTGCATACATACCTAGTGTTTAAGGTGTTAAGGCAGCAGGAACTCTTGTTTAGAATATTTAAGACCTAACAGCAATTCAGTGGTGTATGAACACACCAAACAGACTAATCATAACTTTAGTAAATGTAATGTCAGTATTTTAGATAAAGAGAGTAATTATAATGAACACTTAATTTTGGAAATGATATATATTAATCTACAGAAAAATAATATTATTGAAAAGGAAGATTTGTACAAGTTTAACAATATATAGAAGAATTTTTTCTCGCCATGTCAATAGTTCCATATTTAGAATTGGAACTCGCCACTTCATACATTCTGAAAGTCAGCAACTGTATTAGGAACCTGTACGAATGTATACATATATGTATAGATATATCTGTGATAACAGCTGTTCTGTCTTACTGCCTTTTACTACTGATAAGTGTACTTGTTGCTTTGCAACCAAATAATTTATAATATCGCATTAATGTAAGTTCTTGTCTGTAATAATTTTTGTACACCATTTACTTTATGTGTAATGCTCATATACATCATAAAACTTTAATAAATTTGTTCACAATATACATCTGAAGAGGCCAACAAGATTGGTGAAACGTTGTGTTTTAATAATAAATATAATTTAGACCTTTTAACACCAGTTTAATTTCATTTGTTTGTGCCCTACAAGATTAATAAATTTCTTATATTATCACTTCATTTAAAACACTTGTATGATGATCATATTATCTCTAATATGTCCTATACTAAACTTAAAAGATCTCTGCTCTGACTGTTAGAGTGATGATAAATATGAATTGGTTGTCATTGACATGGTACTGAACAAGAGGTTCCGATAGTATGTAAGCGACTTTAAAAATAAAAATACTTGCATGCATATTTTTATAAAAAGTTTGTGTAAAAATTTGTTTTCTTCGTTTTTATTGTTCTCCAAAATTCAGAGATGGCAGATAAAAGAGTCAAAAAGTCAATGAGACTTGAAAAATATGATGAAGGGAGTACCACCTCTCCTCTGTTACTTGATCATTTAGAGGCAGAGAAATCTACAATCCTTTTTCATTGTTTGCCAAAAGTCAGAAATGGCAGAATAAAAAGGTGAAGAGCCAGTGAGACTCAAGGAAAATGACAAAAGGTGTTCTTCTCCTTCTCCGTCTCTTGATCGTTCAGAGGCAGAGAGATCCACAACCAAGACGAAACTGGCTTATATCACTGAAGTAACCCCAGAGGACGGTATATTTGATGGATTGTCGGGTACGAGATCACAGGTGATTGAGACAACGCACCAACAGCAGATAGCATAGTCCACTTGCCAAAGATCTAATTAATGATGACATTGATAAATATTATCATAAAAGGGTACTAGAGGGAAACTTATAGTCGATTAAATAACATGAGTAGAGTCTCTAAAAAGCAAGTAAAACTCGTTACCCCAGGGAGAAACAAAAATGAAAAAAAAGCATAAAAGCAATGATAGCAGGTAACAACAAAATTTATTTGCATGATAATTCCATTGTTACATTTAATGCAGATTCTGTAGCAATACATCACACTGAAAACAAAGCGCTTACATTAGAATTTTTACTAGATATAAAACCAAACTATAAGATGTGCTAACAAAAAAAAGGCTGTTAACATTTAAGTAGACGGCAGGGGCGACATTATTTTAAAAACAAGCTATGGTGAAAGAAACAAATTGACGAATGGGATTGTTGCAAAAGAAGTATTGGGGAATCTATTATCCCTAAGACGATCTGCTGATGCAGGCTTAGGAATATATTTAAATGATCAGAGATTATAAATTTTTTTCAAAGGAACAGGTTCAGAGTATATATCTGGCATTTACATAAAATCAAATTTTATATAAATCTTGGATGTTAAATCCAATGAGAACTCTTAGAGCAATCACAAGATGTATTCAACTATAGCATCAATCGTCTCCCTAGCAGAGTTCATGCAACAATCTCAGACTGACATCATGAACCTAAATCAAAGAAACATGTCTAAAGATCCAAACAATACCTCCAATCTTTAAGATGATCCACCTGAAATGAAGAGGGAGAAATGTCATCAACTCATTAGGGACACACAAGACAACCAGAGAATTGAGAGGAAATATAAGATATAGGAAATTTCATGACAAAGAAATTAGACAAAGGTTTATTATGACACATTAAAATGGGTCATGCATTTTTAAAACATTTGCGAAAGTTACAACAATTAGAGGACTTGCCATCAGATATGAACTTCCACGATTCCATATAGAACGATGAACAGTGATCGATATCGCAAAAGTTTTGACAGCTTCGCTATAAATATAAGATGCAAACAGTGCAATATTCAGTCTACTATGAGTCGTCGAAGCGTCAACATGTACTAGGGAGAGAAAGACGTCCTTGACCAACTATTGAAGGCAAGTGTAGCTGTGAAAAAGAAATATACATTAGTGAAATTGGGAAAGTATGAGGATGGAAAAATGCTTGATTAAACTATAAAACCTATAATTGATCATCTTTGGGAAATCATTCCTGAAACGAGAAAGTCCAAAAATAAAAGAATCCATACTGTAATTCATAATTATTTTAATAAACCACATACTGCAAATCCACTCAAACAAGAGAAAAAAAATATATAGTGATGATGACAATAATGATATGATGTTTGAGTCTGATGTCAGCCAAAGTGATAATGACGATGGTGAAATGGATGTTACTATTTAAGATCAAGCTTATGATACTTTTATCAATTCATATTTACAAATAGTTAATGTAAATGAGAAAGATTTATTAGATAAGGTGTATGGGGTAAGAAAAAAAGATGGAGTGTACAAGTTTGAAAATTCGCAAATACACTTTGACAATAATGAAATCAGAATAAATGAGTTTCAGTATCCAATGAGCGATAGATTGATGGAGCTACTTGTGAAAAAAGACCCTGACACATCTCGCATAATTTAGGATGATTTGGCAAAATATTACGCATTGTTGCACACTTTAAGTGCACATCGAAAGGTATTTAGCAAAAATCAAACCATTCGAACGAATAATAGTAATAAATTTAATAGAATCGTAGCTACAGTATTTGATTTTATTGCCAGTATAAAAGAGAATCTTTGCTATCTCACTACAAAATAGCTAGAATAATGCAGCAGCAAGTTGATTATGTGGACTGTGACGATCCAAATGAGCTGCTATATCGTCTTCGATTACGCGTAGCAGAAAGATCAGCAGGAAATCCAGGCCATGATAATAAGATAATATCGATTATCGAAGAACTGCGTGAGGCTGGGTATATATACTGAAGCATGCTAGCAATTGCGTCAAATGAGCGTTGACGTGTTCGGACGTAAGCGCGGTAAGACTTAAGGCGATAGCCGAGGTCCTCCTGGTCCACTTGGTGTTGGTTATAAACTCACTACAGATGCACAATACGATATTGAATATAAAAGACTATGAAATGTTGCAACAGCTATTACCCGTAATGATGTTGTGAATGATAATACTTTTCCAAAATTAATAAAACTTAGAACGGACAAGCAACGTCAAATGAATTGAATATTAAAAAATTTTAGCGACGTGCATGCTAAAAAATTACCAACTTGGAGCAGGAAATGAGTACCATTAGAGAGGTGTTGGCTCAGATCTCTTATATTACTCCAGAATAAAATAGGACTAGATAGAATCAATGGTATGAAAACTTAAGTCTCATTCACTTATCAACCGTCAAGGAGAGTGGATCATAAAAAGAAAATTCGTGGTTAAGGAGCTCCACAAACCACCTCATCGTAAATAGCTGGCGCAAACGTATAATATGCGAGGCTTGAATGAGGCATGGCAAGCCGATCTTGTAGAAATCATACCATATTCTCGCAATAAAAAAGGTCATAGATACATTCTTACGGTAGTAGATGTATTCTTAAAGTATGTTTAGGTTGTACCTGTAAAGAGAATAACTGGTAAGGATATTACATCAGTTTTAACGTCTGTATTACGAGATGGTCGAGTACCGAAAAATCTGCATACTGACAGAGGTAAAGAATTCTTCGATCAGACTTTTCACAACCTCATGAAGAGATATAACATCAATCTCTACTTGACACACAGTAATCTGAAAGCAATGAAGTGTGAACAATTCAATCGCACTCTCAAAAACAAAATGTGAAAAAGTTCAGTTTTTGCGGTGATAACAAGTAACTTGATATCTTCCCTGATTTAATTGCTGCTTACAATACTCAAAAACATCGATCAATCACAATGAGACCTATGCATGTCACGCCCACCAATGAAGCTCATGTTTTGCAAAAATTTAAAATTAATGAAAAAACGATAAAAAGAGCAAAATTAATGATAAGGTGCGTGTGAGTAAAGCTAAAAATGCCTTTGAAAAACACTACACGCTAAATTGGTCAACTGAAATATTTACGATTTACAAAGTATTAAAAACTAATCTAATCACTTATTATTTAAAAGAATATAAAGAACAGCCAGTCTCTGGTGGCTTTTACGAACAAGAGCTTTTGAAATCTTAATATTCAGACATATATCTAGTGCAAAAAGTATTGAAAAAACATGGCAGTATAGCATATGTTAAATAGTTGGGGTTTGATAAATCTGATAACTGTTGGATCGTCAAGTCAGATATTTCAAAAATAAAAAAGAGAAAGTGTAGCCTGTAGTGAATATTGCTTTGCTTACACATAGCGGGAGACTTATTGGAGAGACAGTTTAAGTAATCTTCAAAGATGATCTTTGTCTTGACAGCAAATGTTTTGACACCTTTGGCCTTCTTTATCATTTTGTCGTTTTGCACGCGGATCCAATACATCTTACTTCGTAGTCCAACGAATTCTGTCGTGATGTTCCCACAGCATTCATCCTTTATCAGCCCTAAAGCTTTTTTATTCATCAGATGTAGATAAAATTTACTATTCGTTGGATAATCTGATGTATTGAGTCTCTCGATGTCTTGCTTTATGATTTAGTAGACGTTTTGATCGGAAATTTCATATATCAAGCTGTCGGTGTCAATGTACATTGATTTGCACTTTCTAAAACACTATCTCATGTATAAATAGTGGAAATCATATATAGTTGTCTTTGATATGTCTAGCATACTTAAACAAATATTGATTGGTTTTCTCACACTAATTTCGGTACGCGCAAGCTGAATAGCGACGATATTTTCCGCGAAGATTGAGCGACTGTAAAAATTTGGTCGGGCAATGAGTGTTTCTGCACTATAACGTCCATTCCACTTGTTTAGTAGTCTAACATCTACTTACTTCTGCTCATTCTCCATGGTCTTACCATACATGGCGTTGATCACAAGTTTAAAGAAGAGCTTATCGAACTTCTTTTTACTCTGCTTCCGCTTCTCTGCATTCAGATCCACGTATGGTTTGAGCCAGGGATTTTCTCGAAATCTGAGAAATCTATGGACTTTCTTGAGAACTTTTCCATACGTGAAAGCCTGCTTTGGTGCCTTGTAATGTATAACGTAACGCTCTTTATTATTTAGAGTCGCCATGAGCTTTTTCTGCTTAGAGCGAGGTGGAGCCATATGTTGCGGACAGAGAGGTAAATCCTTATCGTCATCATGGATAGCTACTGAGTACTCTTAATCTACTTCAAGTATGTAACCATGACGATCATTACCACCACAAACATGTTCATAATCTGGTATATCGAGAGAGTTTGCTTCAGTTATGCGGTTGACCCAATGGAAATTTCCTTTTGGTAAGGGCTGCGTCATTGCTCATCCGTACAGATTGTTTGCATCAAAGTACATAAGGTATTTATCGTCACCCTCAGAATAATAGTATTTACCCATGTACTTGTTGTTGGCCTTGGCATAACGAATACAGTACTAGCTTACACCTCCTCTGATGCCTTTCTCCACAAATAAAAGAAGATCTACGTCTGTAAGCAATCCCAATTCTACGTGGGTAAGCCTTAGCATGGCGATCCATGTTAAGCCAGGTGGAGTGTAGTTGTGTGCAGGATCTAGTCCCTGTGCTGCCATGCATGTTGAGCGAAAAATCCCCAAGACGTCTGCTTGCAGCAAAACATCAAGTAAAGATCGGAATACTCTCCGAGCGTTTTAATATCAAATGTTTTCTATACATTCTGCGCATGCTTATAGTCTGCATTGGAAATTTCGCTATCGGTTAATGTGTTGTGAAGATCATCTTTACACGGCAGTCTTGTTTCTCTTAGCTTTTCTAAAGAACTAAGATAGTCATGAAGGAATACACCCTTCTCAGCAAGAGCCTGATCTGTTCCTCACTACACGGAGACAAGTTTTCACCGATTTAACCAGCGCCACCTGTAGAATCTTTTTTCTTTTTCCAACAGTACGAAAATTTCCAGTACCTGGCACGGGTTTTTCAGGTTCTATAGCATCAAAACAAAACATTAGTACCGGAAAAACCAAAACATTAGTACCGGAAAAACCGATGCCAGGCACTCGAAATTGTAGAACTGTTGGAAGTCGAAAAAATATTCTATAGGTGGCACTGGTTAAATCAGTGAAAACTTCTCTCCGTGTATATACACGCTGAAACTCACTGCTAGGGACGTTACACTTATCCAAATACTATGCCATTTTTCCAAGGAGAAGGACATGAATCGAAACGAATAAATAAATCAAAAATTGATATCACTGCCCTTTATATGCTTGGTAAATGAAAAACACTTCTCCTTATTTTCGGCAATAAGATTGACCTGCCCCTCAAAGTCTTTACTCGTAGCCAACTCTTTAATGATAAAGTGTATGTTGTTGCCGGTGAGATTGTGAAATACTACTAGAATGAATCTTGAATTCTGGTGATTGATGTTGCAACTTTACGTACAACATTCTCTATAGGCTCAAGTAAACACTCAAAGTCCGCATATATGACGTAGGGAACTTGTTCAAATTTATTGAAATTTTAAAACTTAAGAATGTTGTTTCCTTTAATTGGTAGCTTTACCCGACACTTGTTTACAATAACACAATCAGTGTTATGCTTCATTAGCTTATCTTCAGAATATAAAAAATTCAAACATCTATCACATATCCAACACTTTCTCTTTTTTTTTCGTTGATTTACTACTAATTTTAATAGATGTTTAATCCATATATAATGGCTTTTTACTTCTGTAACCTTCTGATCGACATCATTCCTATCTTTATCTTCATCAATATGAAAATTTTGCACTAGAAGCAAGTTTACATGATTGTCTTTTTTTGCAGTGGTTATGTAACATGGTTAGAGTGAATGCTATTCATCATGATTCCTTAGCATATACACGTTATAGAAACAGGATTATGTTTTAAAAATTTTCCAATGTGTTTTAAGGAATCTGGGAACTTTATTCCATCAAAGTTCAGTTCATTTTCCTAGGCTCGATAATGACTTACTCGTTGCGCATTTCTATTCGTGGGGTGTGAGTCGGATATCACTGTCAACATAAAACACTTATCGTCACTATTTTGCACATATACACAAACTTCTTTTGTCTGTAAATTATCTGGTGATTTATTAAAAGAACTTGCTTTTATTAGGTTATACTTGATAATATTAACTGTTAAACTGATGATGTGTTGTAGAGTCCAACCAGAATCTCTCTCTCTTAAAACTCTTTTATTTAATGCATAAGGGGCTGTTATATGTTTAAATCGAACCAATCGTCATCATCTATGTTTGTTGAACGTAAGACTTCGACGTCTTTGTGTTAAAGTGCTTTTGATCAATGAATTTTGCATTATTCTTTTGTGTCATGTAAATCTGCAAGCTCACAATTAATCTTTAGCGCATTGTGTTGTTCTGAAGCACTTGTAACTTTAGACACAACAAGAACTTTCACATAATCGAAGAAACTAGCAATGTTATTGTATCTATGATTGATTATCATATCTGTTGCCATTCGATTTTTAAATGCTGATGGTAAATCTTTTCATTGTACACTGTTTTCTGTTTTACTGTTTTGTTCACTGCACTACTGCACTGGAAAATCCTGTTATTCTCCTCCGGTCTTTCTAAGTAATCTGATCAACTTGTCTTAAATAAAGAGCAAGGTAGTCAAGATGGACTGATAGGATTGCATCTTTCTCCTTTATAATGATTATAATAAGATGACATGCTTCTTAAGAGCTTCAATCGCTTAAACGGTTAACTCTAACCATCCTTGTAAATCATCCTCATCTGCTTCAGCAATCTGTCTGAGAGCTTTTTGCAGAAAATCTGCGGTGTACTTGAAGTAATAAGCGTTGATGTCTGTAAATAAAACGAGATGTATTATAGCAAGGATTTGAAGAAAAAAGAAAATAGTACTGGGTGCACCTCAAAACTTTTTCCTTTCGAATTTCCTGTGGAAAAAATTCTAATGTACATACTTTATGATGAATACCAAGCTCACGAATAGATTACGTTCATCACAATTTAAGAAAGCTCCGCCTCTCACCTTACTTCTCAAGAATATCAATGATTGCAGTAACGATCATTGGATAGTGCTTACAACTCTATTCTTTATTAGACCGTTCCTGTGCGGATCCCATTGCTTGAACCCGCATGGTTTGATCCAAAAGTCAGCACCGAGGCGAGAGGTAACTCAGAAAAATTTGTTGGCAGTTTTCAAAAAGGATACCGGCGAAAAAATGGCTAGTTGATACGTGGCTCCAAAACGCTACAAACACGCGTGCTAGTGAGCGCAGCGCATAGGGGAAGAGCAAATCAGGAAGCACTGGACGGAGACAGATGATGGGGAGATGAGTGACTGGCAGGGGAAAAATAGTCTCTCTCTCTCTCTCTCTCTCTCTCTCTCTCTCTCTCTCTCTCTCTCTCTCTCTCTCTCTCTCTCTCTCTCTCTCTCTCTCTCTCTATCTCTCTCTCTGACTCTCGCACGATCGTGTAAACTATTTTCCGCTTGCCGGTAAATCACAAATAGCATTTGGCTACAGAAGATGGCTTTTCCTCTTTTTTCGCAGAGAAAGGACATATGTATCAAACAAAAATTTTATTGAGAAAGACCGATGAAGAAGTCTGCATATTAAATTTCAAAGAAGCAGCTAAGCGAATAATTGATGAACTTTAGAGAGTCTGCCGGAAAATTTTTCACGCGTTACGTCGAACATGCAAAATTGTAATATATCAGCCGACAGAAAAGGCGTCAGTGAACAAATCAGGCAGTATAGAATAGGTGTTAAAGGTGGGTAGACATGCTGTGTTCCCATTTCCGCAGTAACCTGCGCAGTCACGTAGGGCTTGCGTTTGGTCACGTGGGACCGTGTGAGTGCCCAGTGTATAATAGTTCTTTGTGTTTGAGCACAAGTGCATGCGCCATCGCCATGTCGACAGGATACAACTTGAGTTCGGTCGGTCTTGAGCCGACTCCCTAAAATCAAAGGTCGTTCTAGGGCATCTATGTTGGGAAAGCTGTAAAAACGCGGAGTATGCTTGTTATAAACCCGTATTATCAAAAAAGTCGCTTGATGTGATAAAAATGGTTGATGGGAGAACGTAAGTTTTGAAAAAGTCTTGAATTACCAAAGTCAGTAATAACTGTAAAAGTGACTCGAAATGTATCATCATGTCTAATTTAGGCAAAAAATTAGTCTATGGCAATATGTCAGAAAAGACAGTGGAACACATTTTCTTGTTGCGCATGTTAAAACTCTAGCTATAATTAGGAGAGTCAAAACACTTGTGAATAATTACAAATGGTCAAAGGTTGAAAAAAAAATTTTTTCAGGTCAGATAATTCTAATCATTCAGTGAAAACTAAATCGCATTGATTTAACGATATATTGCCTAAGGTTTGAAAAATGTTGAAAAAACTGTAGAAGGAGAACAAAAAGACAGTACAAGAAAGGCAGGATGAGGCAAGGGAGGGATTTTTCCTTGTGCTGAGAAATTTCGATCAAAGGCTGTGCAGAGTCAACAGGAGACTTAAAAAGCTTGAAGCTTTCGAACTTAGTCCAGACCGATCGTTTCCTTCTTCACTACACCGAGACATAGCAGATCTTAGGATAGTTTTGAAACGAAGTTAAAAACTTTTTGGATAAAACGAAATTCTGATAATTTCATTAAAGGCAGCGCAGAACTTTTTGTAACGGCTGTCCTAAATTAATATAACAATTGACTTGGACGTGAACCCTAAAACTTTCTTATTTTAGCTAAACTTAAGACTTAAAATTAAATGTATTTTTTGACAAATTAAAGTCTCAACTCCGTGCCAAATAACTGTTGCATGTCATTGATCCCACGGTTGAAAATTTAAAGTCAATAAACAAAGACAGGGCTTGGGATGATTAATTAAAGATCGGAGATATTCTCTTGAATAGATTTGCGGAAAGATACAACCTTAGGATACTTTGTCTGTAAGACCCAATTGCAATACTAGAAAACCTGAAAAAATTTTTAACGGGAGAAACACGTCTTACGACAGCCAAAATTTGTGTAAGGCAGTACAAAATTAAATCTGATGAATGGAATGAATTGGTTTTGCGAAAAATTCAAGGAACTTATCCGAAATTATGTAGTAATAATGACGTTGGGTCTCTTTTGCGACGATAAAAAATGCGGAGCATTTCATACCGCTATCTTGGAAACTGTACCGAGTGTACAGGTGACTGACTTTACACTAAAAATGCAAAGTAAAAACGGCAGGGCAATGACATATGAAAACATTTTGTCATATACATAAAAAGTGTAGTCAAAAAGTGTGTAGGTCTTTGGAGGACGATCCTATAAGGCAGTAATGGCCGTTCCTAGGTCCCTGAAACGTCTCCGCTGTATTACCTGTGATGACCATGGTACCATGGCAGAACATTGTCCGAAGGCTGCAACCGAACTTAAAAAGTACTATACCTGTGGCATTTTTGTGGTTGACATCGAAGAGCATAAAAGAAACAGCCCAAAATAAGTTGAGCAAAATAAGACAGGTTCATGGGATTTTAATAGCCGGGATCGCGGAGGTCGATGCAATTGAGATGGCCGCAGATGTGGCTGCAGATCCCCGAATTTCCAAAACTTCTTGCAAAAAAGGCAACTTCTTCCAACAACATCAGAGGCAAAGGCAATAACTCCAAAAGGTTATATCTCTCCAATGATCATGGTCATGCAACAAAGAAAAAACAGAACACGTTTGGACCGCATGATGGTCAGTTTCTAGCACTGATGGAACCGTCCAAAATTTCGTTTTCAAACTCTGTAAAATGAAGAAATAAATTTGAATACGACCTTGTCGATGAAATTAAATTTGTCGCTAAATTGGGTGCGCCTAATCACTTTACAAAGTCAGGGAGTGTATTTAGAAATCTTGATGAAAGTAACGTCGAGAAAACTAAATGCGCAAATTTGGACTCGTCCGAGGAAGTGAAAACGGAGGGACTAGAGAGCCTGCTACCTAGGAATCGTTATAATAATGTTCAGTTAAACAAATTAGTCCGTACCCATGATTAAGTGGGAAATTTACTCTTTTTGCGAAAGTTTGACGATATTTGCCTGTCAATCTACCTAGATGACAAGAAAATTAGCATCTTTTATCCTACAACTGAAAGTGTTTATATCTCAGGAGGGTACGAAAAACCATATTGGACAGATGAATTTGGTAAGTCTGACAACGAAAGGAGTAATGGACAAAGACAAATAGGGAACGTTAAGAAATTGAAAATTCTGACGATAGAATCAGTAGCACAGACAAGTTCCGAAAAATTCAACTATAGAAAGCATGCCTCTAAATAAAAATTCAGAAAAACTTTACGTATAAATCACCGTATCTTGATCAGTAACGTAAGTACCAATCTTTTTCAAGACTTTTTTTGCGTACCATCGAACTCCGGATCGATCAAATAATATGGAAATATAACTGGCTAATCTTGCTCCGAACAAAAAGGTGGATACAAGTTACTGGTATCAAACTGGTAAAGCAAGTGATAGTAGTAGGCCCCACGCTGGCTGGGTATTGTCTGCTCTGTCCGAATGAAGAAAAGTTTAACGAAAGTCGGGATGTCAAATTTAACGAGTGTTTTGTGTATGGATATGTACATGTAAAAAACTTGATTGAAAATTGACAGAGTGCAAATAGAGTCATACAACTGGGTGGGTTGTTACTTATCTGTAAAAAAGAAACAGACAACATTTTAATATCAGAGGGAGAGCCCCCTGTCGCACTAAGAAAAAGAGAAAGGCCGAAAAAGATAGCAAAGTCTACAGAAAACGAGGCAGATGAAAACCTGGCTTGTAAGAACTCTGCGAAAGACTTAAGAGTCGCAGGTTTAGCTCTCGTGGAAGATATGATAGAAGTTTTAACTTTTAAGGATTACGACTGTGACATAACATATAATATCAATACGTCTGCGGATGATCTTGCTAACTACTCGTTGCACGCTGAAATAAATAAGGATCCGGTCTGATGTGAGGAGGCAATTAAGACAGTATCTCAGAAAGGCTTGGTTTAAGCTGTACAATATCCACTATATTTAATGGTAAGATATAAAGTCTCGAATTTGGTAAATAGATCCATAAGACTTGTAAATAGCAGACGTCCTAACATAATTGGTATTCGGTGGGGGCTTGAGAAAAATATAAATGCTAAGGAACCAAAGAAACATAAGTCACGTCTAGTAATCAAAACGACCAGCGGCAACGTGGTTAAGCTTTTTTAAGACTTCGTGGCCTCGAGAACGAGCTCACGAGCAGACCTACGTATTCTTTTCAATATGTCAGGCTGACTAAGAGGCTCTAAGTAAAGCATGCAGAAAGTTCATGGTAGTAGACAGCTTCATTAAGATTATCCAATCGCTTGTTTTCTCTATGATTTTAACCAATAGAATCAAGGGGATCCAAAAAGTGATTTTTCACTACAATATAGGTTCATCGTCGGTAAAGTAGAATGTATTCATAAACAATCAGCGACTACTAGTGAAAAAACGTATAGCGCTACCATATGCATCCTGTAGATAGAGCAACTAGTCTAAGTCAAACACTACCCATCCTAATCGATAGCAATAAGTGTATTGTACTTATGTCATTTTACAGTACGTGTACATACATACTACTACTATGATAAATGCCACCAATGCAGATTTTGATCAAACACACGCACACCTACAATTAAACTTGATGTAATTAGACTGTTTTGAGATGTAGTCAACATGCATTCTTTTATTGTAAAAATTGAACACATTTCTATTGATTTTGATTCCACAACAAGGTACTTGATATTTTATTTAAGTCTTCTTTTAAATTTTTTTACCGTACTTGACTACACTAGAAGTTGAATATAATTTTTTAATAATTACTTTATCTTGAAATTTTTAATGACAGTAATTATACTTTAGTACATTTAAACACTCAGAATTTCTTATATAACATTTCAAACTGTTTGTTCAGGATTAAACTAGCTTTAATGTACATATTTTCATGTAATTCTAATTTTATTCTCATTGCTTGAACATTTACTTCCTTTACTTAAATTCTAAGAATTTAGTGTTCAAAGTATCAGTGTTATTGTTATAATGCCTTCGCAGCCAAAGACTTACCGAGCGAGAAAGACTCTTTTAGCTTCTCCAATATTCTCGAATAATACTTTGCTGTACATAGCATAAGTTTATTTGTGCTTTCTCTTCAACTTCTAATGTAAGAACTTTTTCTCAATTTTTTGCTGCCCTGCGAGGTAGCCTGCATATAAAGTCAGTCAAGCTACCGCATGCTCTCAAGCCACACGTCGGCGCTCGCGAGCAGACTCACGCAGCCGAGAGAGATTGTCGCTCTCTCGCCACCGCTATATTTCTGTCAATACAGTTTTTAGTCAAATCAATGTCAGAGTCTTTTCCTTGGTACGATCCTCATTTTCTTCGGGATCATAACCGGGAGTTACCACGAGCTTCGTGCTCATCCGGTGCTGCTGTCCTTTTCTCTTATCATACAGTCCGCTAGATATGTAACATTTTGGTCCTTCGAGCCGAATCGGTGGCTCAGGTTCGGGATAAGTACAGTTTACGTGTCTAGTGTTGCTAGTGTAGTAGTGTCACGCTGAAAGACTTACAACCTTTTAGTGTGTTGGTGAAGTGTGTCAATTCTTTCGTGCTAAGAGATTTACAACCTCTTATTGCAGTTAGTTGCGTAGGAGACTTACAACCTCCTGCGTGTTTCTGCGACGAGTAGAGCTCCTTGTTCGTTTCTCTTACCCCTTGCCCCTTCACGTTTTTCTACACGCTACACTGCAGCATCATGTCTAAGGAGCTGAAAGAACTCTTCAAGCGCCAGCAGGAGTTAGACTTGAGGATTTCTAATGCTCTTACGAACCTTAAGAAACTCGGCAGGGACAAAATTAACAGGTCTGTCGTTGAAAGTCAAATCAGTCAGCTGAGAAGCAATTGGGAGGATTTTCGAAAAAATCACCTCACAATTCTGGATTTAACGGTAGATAGAGAAGAAGAGATTGGCTTTTTCACCTCTAGCGCATACGGTCAAGCAGATGAAGCATATCTTGACTCAGCCTCGTATATAACTGAGGAGTTGCAGAAACTTCCTGCCCCACCACGTCAATATCATGTCCCCGCAACAACAGCTCCATCAAGAAGTATGCCTGCAGTGTCCGTGCCTAATTTCACGGGTCAATTTTGCGATTGGCTTGAGTTTAAGGACTTATGATCGGCGATTATTGTGCGTGACTAACGTTTAAGTAACGTCAAGTAGCTGCAGCATCTCAAAACTCATGTACAGGGTGAAGTTGCGGAGATGCTAAAGATGATTTAGCTTACTGACGCAAACTTTGGGGTCGGTTGGAAAGCTCTCAAAGATCACTGCACGAACAAGTAACGTCTTGTTTCTGCGCTTGTTCGAGACTTACTAAGTTTACCAGTCATCACTACAGAGTCTGCTTTAGAGCTTAAGACATTACTTAGTGGTACAGTTCATACCCTTGCTGCGCTCAGGCAACTCAATCGAAACACCGACCGTTGGGATGATTTGATCGTTGCATTCACCGTTCGGAAGCTCGACACAAGAACTTTTCGCGAAAGGGAGTCGTCGATCTGCTCTTAAATGAATCCACCGACATTAGCTTAACTCAAGACCTTTATGATGCAGCGCATCTTGATGCTCGAGATCATTAGTACATCTATAAAGGCCTCCAAGGTCGAGGAGAGGTCCAAAAGTCACGTCTCGCTTAACCAGGCTGTCAGAAGTCAAAAATGCTACTATTGCCAAGGTGAGCATTTTCTATACCGCTGTAAAGAGTTTCGGGGCAAAACTCCACAGGAACGCAAGCAATTTGTCGTCAAGAAAGGACAGTGCTCAAATTGTCTAGGCTCACACAAGCTCGCAGATTGCAGGTCAAGCAATCGGTGCCAAACTTGCTGTCAAAATCACCATTCGGTGCTGCATGAGGAGAAGTTGTCCTCTGCACACGTGACGTCAACAGACACTTTGCCAACTGTCTATGGCAATGGCAGTCAGATCTACTGTAATCTACAGCTTTCTAGGACTTCTGATGTGTGCACGACGCTACTGCCAACAGTACTCGTTCAGCTGCAGAGACCCGACGGACGCAAACACACAGCTCGTGCCTTGCTCGACAGCGCTTCGCAAATGACATGCGTTGCTAAAAGCTTGTTGAAGAGAGCAGGTATCGACTTCAAACAGCAAGATTATAGTTGACTGGGAATCGGCGGATTCAACGGCCCTCCAGTACATGCAAACCACACGATTTCACCTCAGACTGATGACAAGGTGCAATTACATTTCAACGCTCAAGTTATTTCGCTCATCACGAAGTACACCAGTGGCCAACACAAAATTCGTGATTCGTGGCAACATCTACGTGGTTTGGTCATGGCAGACGATTTCCGCAAAAGACCAGCAGGAATCGAGCTGTTGCTTGGCGCCGATATCCTGCCTCAAATACTAAAGGAAGGACTACGGATTGGGGCCCCCGGGACTTAAATGGCTCGACACACTGTTTTCGGATGGGTGCTCTCAGGTGCTGTACATGCGCCAGCCTCAACTTCATTAACACATCTCTGTTCATATTCTCATCTAGTGTTAGTGTCTAGGGTACAGTGCAGTGCAAAAAGAAAACATATCTCGCTCACGCCTTATTTGCAAAATAGGCGGGCGGAATGTTCAGGATTAAACTAGCTTTAATGTACATATTTTCATGTAATTCTAACTTTAGTATTATCGCTTGTACATTTACTTCCTTTACTTAAATTCTAAGAATTTAGTGTTCAAAGTATCAGTGTTATTGTTATGATGCCTTCGCAGCCAAAGACTTGCCGAGCGAGAAAGACTCTTTTAGCTTCTCGAATATTCTCGAATAATACTTTGCTGAACATAGCATAAGTTTCTTTCTGCTTTCTCTTCGACTTCTAATGTAAGAACTTATAAATACATACATACAATTACATATTCCTCAATTTGTTGCTGCCCGGCGAGGTAGCCCGCATATAAACTCAGTCTAGCTGCCGCATGCTCTCGAGCCAGACGTCGGCACCTGCAAGCAGACTCACGTAGCCGAGAGAGATTGTCTCTCTCTCGCAACCGCTATATTTCTGTCAATAAAGTTTTCAGTCAAGTCAATGTCGGAGTCTTTTCCTTGGTACGTTCTTTATTTCCTTCGGGATCTGAGGATCTTATCCCAACAGGGAGTTACCACGAGCTTCGTGCTCATCCGGCGCGGGCGCCGCTCTCCTATTCTCTTATCATACAGTCCGCTCGATATCTAACACTGTTACAGACACAATTAACCATCGGGGCAAACGATTCATCTTCTACGTATGTTAGAAACAACTATTACATAGTAAACAATTTGCATTTTTCTCTTGTTCAAACAAAAATTATTACACGTAAGTTTTATTACCTCGTTCTTTTTTACTTTATCTCTACGCAAATCGTTATTTTAAACATTTTGATGTAGGTACAATTAATAGTTAACTATACATTATAACAGATTTAATATTGTGCTTGATGAAAATAAAGCATTGTATAAACTTGTCTACTCCAAACAATAACTAAAAAACAAATATAGCACCAAATTTTACAAAATTTATAATAAGAAAAATATACTGCCGGCTATTTTAATAATTTTTCCACTTTTTCATATGATACCCGGTATTCATTGTATGTTGTAAATATAATACCTTGCAATGATTTATTACAATTCTGCAGCTAATACTCCATGTCTTACCTTGTAAGCCTAGAAACTCTATAACCATTTTCGGCAATAAATATAGTTGTCATTTGTCATTTTATAAGGATCTTCTTATTACAGTGAAAAAATTTTAACTAAGGGCCTTTAAAAAAATGACCCTTAAAACGTATTTCCACCAAAGGGAAAAGTATAGTTCTATAATTAAAAATAAAGTTAATTAATAAATTATTATTTGAAAACTCTAAATAAATCGTAATTTTTTTCTGATTGCTATTAGACTACGGTATGCGTACTTACAGTTGACATTGAGAGTGATTAAATGGTATCAGTCACAATGCCGATAGGACTGTGGCACTTTCGGACCTTGGAGAAACACTTAGCAGAGATTACTGAACAGCGGACAGACAAAAGCCTTCAGCTCATCAATGATGTCCATACCATTTAACAATCGTTGTACTTAAAAAACACCATACAACATTACAAATTTTAGTCATCTCCACCACAGTATAACTAGCCTCAAAATTCTGGCACTTATAGTTCATAGTCGATGAAGCCTAATAATGAAAAAAAAAATTCAGGAACTATTAATGACAGTCATCATACTTTTTAAAAGAATGATGCTTAAAAGGCTAAAGTTTACAATAAATACTAACAACGTATAGAGCAACATAAGACGACGTACATCCATGCAGGCTAACATTTCAAATACAAAACTGTAGTATCATATTTACTTGGAAAAAACTTTGAATAGTGAGACAATGTTTTACAAAATTGATACAGCACGACTTTTCACTTAGTGCTATTTAATGATCGCATTGATTAAAAAATTGTACTAAAGTTGAAAAGATTTTCATTCATCTTATTCATTCTTAATTTTCAATGATGTTATTTACGCTTTTTGAGGTGGCTTTTTACCACTATGTGATTTATTGTAATTAAAAGAGATGTCTGTTGTACTCTGATATGAAAGAGATAGTGTTGAAACAAAAAAGAATACATCATGACGTAGGAAAAAATAATTATTGTATTCAACTTACCATGTTGCATTTATGTACATCTCTAAATTTTAGAATTAAACTCACCAAATAAAATTTTTTTTTTTTTCTAACTAGTCTCAATTTTAAAAAGCTATCTCGCAATCTTTTCATAATTCAATATAAAGTCATCGAATGAAATTTCAAAAAATTACAAATTTTTCAACGAACTTGATGCAACAATTCTCTGTAAGAATACTTGAAATCGTAAAAATTCGATATTATCTTATAAATCACAACTACACTGGCTCAGCCCTGTCTTATTCATAATTTTTGCATATGAACATACGGTGATAGAGCAAGGACTTGCTCTGCATTTCTTGAAATACAATAGATTTTAGGCAACTAATGTATTGATATTTTCATTCCATTACCTTAAAAACATGAAGATTTCTGGTACAACTGGCTGCGGCTGTGTAGTACCAGCTAATCGTGGACTCCCATGGACTTCACGGACTTGATAATCAGATACCTTGACAGCCTCAACAGCATCGTCAATTTATTGAAAAATTCCATACTTTTTAATTCGGGATAATTATGTAAAATTCATTACGAATAAATCAATGATGAACTCTTTTAACTAGGCCGATGAGAAATTAATAGAGTCAGGCATAAATGAATAAATAATGAAGTAAAGTTGTTGGTTATACTTCCAAATTTTTGTGAAATACATTATTCTGTAACCTAATAAGGGCCTTCAATTCCGATTCAGTATGGGCCGAAACATTGTTCAAAATCAATAAAATTTGGCAGTATAACCATCAACTTTACTTCATTACTTACTGAATGGTCCACTGCCATAGGAGCCAATTTAACATCAAAGGAATCAATTATTTTTAAAAAAGATGAATACAAGCCCTAAAAAGTCCCTGACCCAAGCGCACGTTTATAAGACAATGGACTGATGTTGCAGCAGGATTGGCTCGAAGCTTGGGTGGCTGGTGGCCATAAATATTGGACTCGCTGTGGCCTTCAATGCCTCCAACGTCTTAAAGCTTTTCCGGTTAACCTGACTGTACACTAAAGGTCAAGGTGAACTCCTCGACTTGCCTGTCAGCTCCATCAGGAGGACACAAGAAGAAGCAAGTGAACTCGAACTATAATACCAGGCCACTAAAATGCAGCACGATCGTAACAAATGCCAGGCAGCAAGCACACCATCTCCCTCAAGAACTGGAGCGTCAGCTGCTGTACCTCCTTGGCTAGGTCTTGCAAAGTCCACAAATCAGTTTAACCAGGCCATTTATCGCCGGTGTTCGGAGTTGGTGTCCATAAAAATCCTGCAGGCCATCAAAAATGCTACTACTAGGGATTTTTCGAAACTTGCATTTGGCGGCAACAACATCCAGGAATGGCCAGATTTCCGACTCAGCGAGCAAGAAAAAAAGTTGAAAGTCGGCTAAGACCACATGCAATCTGCTCCAGCAGCCTGGCCAGCCAGTATCCTTTCGCCTTAAAGCTCTCCTGTTAGTGTATTAGCATATTTTATTGTGGCTTATCGTCAGAAAGGTCTTTCTGATGCCGCTCCAGTCATTAACTAAATCATCTGAAAAACCATAAATTGATTAAAATTGTGTAAATTACTGATACGATAGTAAAGAACCAAACATTTCTACAGATGTACAATGTACATATTGTCTTAGAACAAGTATAGTACTACCATTGTATAGATTGCGTTACAATACACACACCATCGCTCCTGTGTAACTCTTCCCACTTTTCCAACTTTAGGTTCAAAAGAATCCTTGATGAATTTGGAGGCTGCCTGTGTTTGCTAGTGCCATGGGATAATCTTTCTTTGGTCTGTCCTACAAACAATTCCGCCCCACTTATCCTGACGACTTAGATTCTTCTCCCTGTAAGAATCACTATGTCTCGTCCAAATAATAGCTGATTATTTCTAAAATTTATCACTGTTGACGATATAGAACAGTATTTCGCGTTGACAATCGTTCTAAGGGGATAAAGAAAGTAACTTTATCTTTTTTCTTATTTAAAATAAACGAAGAAAGCATAAGATAACCAAGCCAACGTCAATTTTTAAACATCTGTACAGACAGATATAGGTACTCGACGCTGGTGGCTGTTAGCTGTTAGTGATCTTACAACACCACAAAATCTACGTCATGCTATACTCTACAGTATAGGTGGATGTAGTGAGCTTCTAGGGAATTAAATTGGGTAAAGGGCATAAGGGCTCGGTCACATGGAGCCCGGAATCTGCGTACGGATCCCATTTGAGCCCATGAGAGTGAGAGAGAGGTCCATTTCCGTACGCCGGCGGAACGATTTTCCGAACTTTCGGATAGCCTGTATAAATGCGCACCATAAAAGCCACCCTGAAGCTAATCACTTACAGTAAAGACGTATATACTATACTGTGCATATATATATGGGACAAAACGCGTCAACCGGGCCACCTTCATGGCCAAAATTTGTCGCTACGTAAAACATTCATTTTCGGCTTAAATTTTTTGTTGAGACATAAACTTTTGAAATTCGAGTAGCATAAAGTAAAATTCAAAATGGCGGATCCAAGATGGCGGTCAAATAACAAAAAACCAACGGATTTTTATTTTAAAAAAATACTGTCGTATACGACTTCAAATTTAAAGAAAGAAATGTCTTCTGCTACTTTTCTAATAAAATTGACGTTTTCGAGAAAAAAATTAATGAGTCTTTCAAATTTTTCTAGCTCGATACCATCGCATATTTGGGTGTAATACAGACAGGGATAGGCCAATCAAGATAGTTCGTGGAATACGTTGGTAATCAAGGTCGCTGGTTAAGAATCCAATGTCATGTGTTAATACATTTAAAATGGTGGATCCAAGATGGCGGTCAAATTTTTAAATTCAACGAATTTTAGTTTTAAAAAATACTACCATATACTACTCAAAATTCTAAGAAAAAAACGTCTTATGTTAGTTTTGGAATAAAATATACGTTTTCGAGAAAAAAATTCATGAATTTTTCAAATCCTTTTAGTTTGAAACCATCGTCTATTTCAGTTTCATATTTAAGGAGTCGCTGTTATAGGTAA
>JAPYYV010008689.1:0-15636 GCA_030522625.1 Copidosoma aretas | reverse complement strand
AAAAGAGAAAGATAAAAAATTAATAATTGAAGAACTGATAAAGTACCTGAAATAAATTTATCAACATTTAAGAATTCACATTAAAAATTTAATAAAGTGGATGAATTGATTACTAAAAAAAAAAATTTTAGTATATGTACAAGACGCATTGTAATTGGAATTAATGTAGCTTCCTACCACTATGAAGCAAGAAATTTTTAATAATTAATATAGCCGGGTGTTGTAATACAGAAATATAGAGATTGTGCAGTTCAGAGAAGGGGTAACTTATATGATAGGAAACATTCTACTATAGAATTTACTGCTTTGCGTTTGTGTATGAATCTAGATTATATAATAGAATTCACATATCGCAGAAATCTTATAATTTTTTTTATCAAATTTTAATTTTTCAGAAATTATGCTTTCACATGTTAGCGTTTGCAAGATGAATAGAAAATGTAGAGGTAGGGTCTTGATTTCTGGGCCTTTTCTTACTTTTTTCATATTTATGTAATAAATCTGGAAGGAGATAAGATAAAAAATTAGCTCTCTATCTCTTTGTACTGGCACAATATCCAAGAAGTAACGAGTAAATGCTAATTTTAATGTTAGATTGTAAGGTCTTGACCTTCTTAGTGTGTTATTTTAATTGTATACAAAATAGAACAGAAAGAAGAATACAATTTTGCTTTTAAGTGTTTCCGTTTTAGAGATAGTCATAAAATAGACGGTAAAAAAAATTTTAAGCTTATGTTCTGACTTGTGGATTTTCGTAAGCTTTAAATTTATGAATTTAGTAAATTTATTGGTAAATAAAATAATATAAGCTTATTACCCGTTTGCATGCGTAAAATATCAAACAAATTGGTATTCAATGCTAATGATTAGGTTAGGTTCTAATGTTTTGACCTTTTTAGTATGAATTTATAATTTTTATCAAAATATCTAAGAGAGCAAAAAAAAATTTTGCTTTAAAGCGCTTCCGTATCGATAATATTAATGAAATCAACAGTAAAAAAAAATTTGAGGTTATGTTTATACTTGTAGATCTACTTTAACTTGTAGCTTATTAATAAAATATTTAGAGGTGATTAACAAACGCTATTTATCCCTTTGTATGGGCAAATTATCAAAAAATTGTTGTTTAATGCTAATTTTAAGGTGAGGTTGTAATGGCTTGACCTTCTCAGTGTGTTATTATAATTGTATATGGAATACCAATATAGCAAAAAAAATTTTGCTTCTCAGTGTTTTCGTTTCCAAAATATTCATAAAATCGACAGTTAAAAAAAGTTTTAAGGTTCCGTTGTGACTTGTAGCTATTTTTGAAGTTTTAACTTCTGAATACAATAAAATGAATGGAAAATATAATAAAAAAAAAAAATTATTCCTCTGCATGTGCGAGATATCCAAAAAATTGTAGACTAGTGAGCACCTGTATTGGCTTAGCCATGTTGAGTCAGAGCTCAAATTTTTACGGGAATACCTACGAAATAATGGTAGAAACGAGAATCGCGATATTGTCTCATCCCAAAAGTTGTGCTCCGCGCGGGATAAACTATATAGTGAAAAATGTGTCATTTTGACCCCTTTTTTTTGGCCATTTATGCCAAATATCTCGGAAAATATCGCGTCTACGTGAAAAATGATCAGAAACAAAATTGATCGTAAAAAAATAAAAAAAAAACAATTTTTATTTGCTAAAATTCGAAATTCAAAAGAAAAAAAAGTGCAATTTAAATGTGAAAAAAAAAATTTATGATAACAATATATCCTTTTGAAAATGCTGTCAGAAAAACTTCAAGTTATAATAAAAATAATGGTGCAAAAACTAACTCGGTATCCATTTTTGTTTTTGCACAATAATTTTTCAATCTAGCTATCTCCGAAAAATATCGAAATTTTTAAAAAGTTGTTTAAGGTCAAAAAAGAAATTATGTAGATCGCTGATTTATTGACGTATAGGAGCTCATTAGACCTTTTAAATCCATTTTGAAAAATAAAAATCGGATAATTAGGAGAGCGTAGAGAATTTTTTTAAATCTGCGACTATTTTTTGGCTTATAAACAAATCGAACATCTTCGCGAATTTTCGAGTTTTTGGATTGAAATTTTGTAGGATGATAGTATTTGGCCAGACGCTTGTTCATAAAAAAATATCAATGATTGATTCGTTAAGATTGGTTCATTTTTCAAAGATTAATATGTAGTTCTTTGTACCTTGCGTATTATGCAATCAATGTTCGAATTCATCAAATAAAAAGGAATGAACATAAAAGTAAATCACAATCAAACATAAGATTTTTCATTTTTTTTCCCTATTTTTTTTGTGTGGTTCTCGTATTGTTCTTTAAATGTTTGTACGATTGAATAAAAAATGTTATCTAAATTATTTTTTTTTTACAATTAAAATGTTTAAACAAATTTTTTAAACAATTATTGAACAGATAACTGCTTTTTTTCTATAATTGATGATTTATTTATAATTGTTAATTAATCAAGACAAATTGTTAATATATTACGCAACTACAAATATCACGGTTGAACTTGTTATTAAATGCTACCTCAGATAAAATAAATAAATGTTAATATCCGTTTATTACAAGCCGAGATTTTGTCAATTTTGAAGCGTGCGTTCGTTTTAAGATTGCTGGCTCACTTTTCAAGCAAGCTCTGATAGTCGCCACCCAACACCCCCTTCCAGCAATTTTTTTCGCGATAGGATCAACTGAATTGCGCATTTATGGTTAAATAATTATATATTTCAGCATATCTAATGTTAATTAGTAAAGTACGGGACAAAAGGAGGGCATTTGTTCTAAAATTAGATGGATTGCTGCTATCGTTTATTGTTATACTTGAGTTGAATTTGACTGGCTATATCTTAGAAACGTATTAACAGATTCCAATTTTTTTTTCTAGACAGAAGCGTCTTGCCAAATACTATTATTCTACAAAATTTCAATCCAAAATACGAAAATTCGCGAAGATATTTGATTTGTTTATAAGCCAAAAAAAATCGCAAATTTAAAAAAGTTCTGTACGCTCTCCTAATTAACCGATTCTAACTTTTTAGAATGGATTTAAAAGGTCAAATGACCTAGTATACGTCAACAAACCGGTGATTTACATAATTTGTTTTTTAACCTTTAGCAATATTTTCAAAATCTCGATATTTTTCGGAGATAGCTAAATTGCAAAATTTTTGCGCAAAATATTTTAAAAAAAACATTAGAGTTATTTTTAATTAAATTTCAAAAAAATATATTTTTTTTTTTATTTTTTTTTTTCAACTTTTCGAAATTTCATTTTTTTTTTTTTTTTTTTTTTTTTTTTTTTTTTTAATTTCTCTAGATCGCCTAACAGATCTTAATTTAGAGCACTACCACCGGCTGGTGGTTGATATAATAAAATCTTAGAAACAACTAAAGCTTTTAGTTCGTAATTTAATGAAAATTTATAATGTGGCTTAATCAAAACATTGACTGATAACCGTGACACTACCGTCAACTGACCAACAACGCCTGATAAAGACGTGTTCACAGCCTTCTGCTTAAGCTTCAATAATTCTACAAGAGACTAAGATAATAATGAACTTTGTGAACATTGGTCAACTAGGACTTTAACTAAGAAGCTGGAGCCGTTAGGGCCTACAACATAAATCCGAGCTGTGGGAAGCAGGACACTAGGGCTTTGACACAGACCATAAGACTGCACATGGACACAAGAGGTTTTTCCATCTTTATCCTTTTCCTGATTTAGAATGGTCGTATTACTTACAGATTAAGCGGGTCCTAAATGCTTACCTTTGTGTATTACAGTGTGGTGCTTTTGATTGCAAGTTGGACATCGACTCATGGACGCACAATCTACAGTCTGATGTGAACCTAGGCAGTTGAAACATAACCCCTTTTCCCGAAGCTACTCTTTTTTTGTTTTCCAAGATTAAGAGTCAAACTTCTCACAAGAGCGTAAAAAATGTTCTTCATGACAATAATAACACTGAGAACGGTTTTCAACAATATTCGGATGAAAATTAGCAGATTGACCCGGGGAAGTTGTTTGAAGATTCGAGGAACGAGAGGATTGAGTTCATGGAAAAGGTCTTTTCCCACACCGTAGGGTAAAGGCTTCAAGAGTAAGACTCTGATAAAATACAAAATCACGTAGTTGTTGCAGACTAGGCAAGTTTTTTGTGCTACCCAAGTACTTATGCCAATCTTCATTCGTCTGATAATCGAATATGCTCACAGTGCAGGCGATAAGAAAATCAGCATCCCCAACAGAGTGATTAGGAGAAACCAAAGAATCGACAGAACTAAAAATTTCCTTGGAAACCCTTTTGACTTCAACAAAAGATCCATTTTTCATTGAATTACAATGTAAAATTGTACTTAATTATGGGAGGACTTTTTTCCTTACGATCAACTAAAGCTCGAAAAAGATCTCTAAAAGCCTCCTAATCTTCAAATTTATCAGAAAAATAAGGTATGTTAATTGATGGCAAGGAGTAGACATTATAAAAGGCTATCATAGAGTTAGAAAAAGGCTTAGAACCTGTAAGAGGATCAGCCTTAGGATTACAATCTAATGAAGACAAATAATCATCAAAATCTGCAGACACTAAACAAACCATCCTCAACGATATCAAAATAACCTTTAGTAAAATAGTCATGTTTGTAATCCAGAAATTCGGCATCCGAAACTGATTGATGATCATTTTCAAATTCTTCAAAATTATCCCTAAGCTGTTGTAAACTAGCCCTACCCTGCCCTCTGGTCATTTTAGGTTGTCCTAATTTTTTAAAATTTGAAAAGGAATTATTAATATTGTTCCATAGAACTTTCTGCTGATCGCAAAATTCATCCATTTTGTAACGAAACTAACTATGAATCCAAACAATAGAGAAAGGTTTGACGAGACAGAGCAAGAGATCAGTCAACTAGTCAAATCAGAAATTTGAAGAAGAACTTATTTAGTAACCTAACAAGATATTAAAACTGTTAATATATTTTGAACTTATTAATAAAATAAGCCTAAAAGGATCTGTAAACTTGCAACAAATAATCGTTCTTACCAAATATATGCAAATTATTTAAAGTTATTTGATCTTATAGTAAATTCTCTGAACAAAACTATTATAATAATACAAATGACTTAATCCACTAAACGACTAAGGCCTCTATTTATTTAGGATTTTAAATGCAAGAAAAAATTCTTACAAGAATTCCGAACATGACAAAATCTAAATATAATGAAACCTACTCATTTTAAGTTTGTAGCTGCACACCTTAACCTTCAATAAATTGACGACCTGTCAATATACACTCCATTACCTTTATAGAGACAAAACATTCCTAAGAAGTAGACAGCAACATTCAAAAGGAAATATAGTCCATCAGAAAGTAAGACAAATGAGATAAACTTGCAACTTTAGTAGCCGGCTAGGCGCCTCACGGCCAAAGCAGGCTGCAGCATTTGTTAACGGCCTGCTGACAACTCACGACCAAAGTAGGCGGGGATGCTGCAGCAGGTGTAAACGGCCTGCTGACAACTCACGGTCCAAGCAGGCGGGACGACAGCAGCGTAGAAGGCTTGCTAGCGACTCACGGCCAAATAAGGCGGGGATGTTGCAGCAGGTATAAACGGCCTGCTGACAACTTACGGTCACAGCAGGCGAGACGACAGCAGCGTAAAAGGCCTGCTGGCAACTCACGGACAAAGCAGGCTGCAGCGGGTGTGAACGGCCTGCTGACAACTTACGGTCAAAGCAGGCGACACGGCAGCAGTAGGTGTAGACGGCCTGCTTGCGACTCACGGCCAAAGCAGGCGGGGATGCAGCCGCAGGTGTAGACGGCCTGCTGGTGACTCACAACCAAAGCAAGCAGAACGGCTGCGGCAGATGACTATCAATGCAGCAAAATGTCGCGCTTAGCCACAACGCCAAGGAGGCCCGCAGCGTAGCATCAACAGCAACGCAGGCAGCTACGTTGACCGATTAAAGGGTGTTCTTCAAAAGCTGCAACTGGACGAAAAGTATTGATAAAAGTGATCACGAGAGCCTACTGGATGACAACAAAGACCCTGCGAACGAAGCGCAAATGTAGTGCGTATATAGAAAAACAAAAAGGTGGCAACCAAGGCCCTGCGAACAAAGCGTCTATGTAGTGCGTACATAAAAAACAAAAAAACGGCAACAAAGGCCAAGTACTACAAGCGAACAAAGCGCTAATTTAACTAAACATTGGTAGTGGAATGTATTTTGATCGTTAGAAGCCGGAAGCCGAGGGAGGAGAGAGAAGCTGAAATAACATAATTGAGCCTTGACTCACTACGTGATAGAATTTGATACACACAAGACCACACTGTTTAAATCTTTTCAACACTATTTATTTAAAAGCTAAAACAAAAGGACAATCTTATTTTTAACATACGATTAAGTAATTGACTTGATAATTGACTTTAATAAGAAAACAAAAAAAAGGTAATCCAAATTGGCTTAAGCGCCATTACACTTTTTAAAAGTATTAAAACGAAGGAAAAGTGAGGAACGATAGAAGCTCTTTTCTATCAGAGCCTTGTAGTACGGAGCTATGTGACTCTACGAGCGAACGAGGCGGACTGACTGCAGCAGCAGCAGGTAGCAGTCACTATAACGCTAGTACATGGCCTATTGGTCAGTTGACGTGACTAATGAGTTTATGGTATTGGTCGAGCTCCGACTACTTTAACCGCGTGAGTATAAATCAGAACAGAACTTAAAATTCTAATCTCGAATTAATAGAATAATAATGAATATATTTATAATAATGTTATACAGACACTATTTTACAATAATCGAGCAAACTATGGACTATAGGTGCAATATAATAATTTAAAATAAAGAGAAATTAAAAATAGAATTAAGGACTGACGTAAAAAGTATTAATGGATTAATAAGAAATAAAAAAATTTAACTAGGCAAGTAGAAAAAATCAGAATTTAAATGAGTTTTGGAAAGCTATTTCTAATTAAAACAAAAAAAAAAGAGGAACGGTAATAAGGAGGGACGCATAAAACTATGATTCAAAAAATTTTCAAAGAGACCGGAATTATACACATACGCAAAACGAGAAGAAGAATATATAGAGTACATGGATGAGCAGCACAGTTAAGAAGGATTTTTACAACAATATATTCAGCATTGAATAAAAAAAGGTTAAAAAAAATTAAAACAGAAAAAACACAGGAGAAGACAGAATTATGAAAAACTGTTTCAAAAATCTGTAAATATTTGGGACAATCTATTTAACAATCATACTTTATAGCTTATAGACTAGCACACATACTATAGAAGATTGGGCGAATGCAAGAATTTATTACATTCACAAGGTAGGAAAGAAGTATAAGGACGTTAACACTACAGAGAAGTGGCTTTTTAAATGAAACATACAAGATTTTAGTAATGTTGTTTGCTAGAAAAGTAGAGAAATTAGTAGAACAGAAAAAAAAACATGCGACCGTTAGGCTGCCATCAGAACAAAAGGAAGGACAAGATACCATATTAATGAACTAAATAATTTAATCGACGGTGAACTAGAGAAAGTCGTCGATAAATTATATGCTGTATTTGTAGACTTTACAGCGGAATTAGATAACATTAATAAAGAAATATTCTGGCTTAAAACAAATTTAAGAGACATAAGTATAAAAATTAGAAAAATGTTGAACAAAATTTAAAAATACACAAAAAAATAGTGAATTCCGGCCAGGGGCTATAAAATTTATCTAAAACTATGATGAAAAAAAGGCAAGGGTGCTTAGTAAGCTTAATAATTTTAAGTTTATTTATGTAGAAAATAGACGATAAGTGGATCCTATGCAATACAGGAGGTGTAACAGTAGGTACATTTAAAATTCACTGTACCAAATTATTTACTGACATAGTTCAAGATTCCTAGCATATTAAAGACAGAAAACCTATGCAGAAAGACTTAGATAAATAAAGTACAAAAAATATACTGGAAGTAGACAAAAAAAATGACAATGTTTAGGAATGAAAAGGGATAGAAACAGATCAGGTTTAATATAAAATGCATACATGGGAAGTTTAAACCAAGGAGATGGACCGAGAAGTCTAGATCTCAGCAGAAAATTTTCGTGTCACGAAGAAAAAAGGACTGGTAAGGAGCAAAGGACGGTCAAAGCAGTTTTAGGCTTAAGCAATAAAGTAGAAAGTTTGAATAAAAGGTTCTATTTTATGGACTAAATGATAAAATTAAATTGCAAATACGTTGCGGAGACTTGTGTATGAAAAAGATAAAAAAAATTCGAAACTATAGATGGTAAGTTCAAAATATGAAGCTGGCTTAAATGTATAGACACAAGGGTATATATAAAGATTAAAGGCGGGCAGGGTAAGTAATGAGTTAGGAATTGAAAACAAAAAAAAAGGAGAAAAAAATGGATTCAGATATACAAATAACATGTAAAGTTTAAATGCAAAAACATCAGGACATACATAAGAAATAGAGGCGGGTAGGTTTACCCTAGAAAAAGGCACAAAAAAAGAGAAAAAATTTACGTTTTGCAAATAATATAAATGGACTAGAGCAAGTCGCCTTATATTTGTGTAATAGACGATTTAACAGTTACAAAATACGTAAATATTTTAAAATAAACAATTAAGAGATAGTAGTATATTAAAAAGTAGAGGATATGAAAACGATAGGACTTATATACAGAGCGACATAGAAAAAAAAATAGAGTAAATCAAAGACAAATTTACAAAGTAAAGGAAGACTTTAGAAAAACAGAAAATACGTAAAAAGTATATAGTAATTAACAAATCTATTATCATTTGATGTACAGAAAGAAAAAAAGAAAAAGAAGAAAAAAAAAAAAGAAAAACATAAATGTAAAATTAAAAGTATTCAAATGATGGACTGTAGTCTCTGCAATAAAAGAAATAAAAGCCCATATTAATACGTAAAACAAAGAAAAAAAAACGATAATAATAATTCTATTCAGAAATATAGGATTAATAGATAATGGAGATATATGCAGAAAAAAGATGATGTATGTGAGTGTGTAATTCATTTGTGTAGGTAAATAAGGCCCTACAGAATAAAATTTTAAAGATCAATGATATGTTATGTGTTATGAAGTATATTATTTTGTCAATAAAAAAAGATTTTTTGATATGTTGAAGCATATTTCATTTATTACATAGTATATTATATTTAAGATAAAATTTGTACATCTTTCATGGTTATTATACTAGAAATGGAAATGTAGAGGTATATAAAAATTGATACTTGAAATAAAATAATAGTGTAAAAAAAAAATTTAAAGTATAAATATCAAGTAAAAATTTTACAATAATATCTTTTTAATGATTCCTAAAATGTTTAAGAATGTCCGAAAAAAGGCTCATAACTGTAAATGTAAAGATAATGATTGCACAAATACAAAACAGAATCATTATTAGTATAGAATACATCACAATAATTCGGTAAATTAATGAACTTGTTTTATGTATTGTCTGTATTTGTTCGAAATTTAAGCGAATTTTTATGAGTTTGCTTTGGTTATCCATGCTCGTACGCATGAGTAGTGCCACGTAACTTAAAAAATAAGTGTTACTAATCAATTTATAGGATGTTTATGAATAAAATGAAGTTTTTTAAATGTAGAAATGTAAAAAATTATGATACAAATATTTAACATAACTATTTAAGCAAAAGTTATTTGAGGATTGTTAGCATTAGGCTCGTAAGTGTACTGATTCAGTAAATTTTCAAGTGTTACTAGGAGTTTTTCTATTTCATTCTGTGGTAGTACTTTACATAAACTAATACCTTTACCCATCCTTAAATTGTGCCATTCTACGTTCTTGGGGTCGCTCAATACAAATGTTTTATCAGAATTAGGAAACTTTTTTACTTAACACTGAGTAATGAAGCTGAATAGTTTCTGGTAATACAATTCAATAAGTAATTACTTAAATAGTATGTTCCACTCGTTTTTTAGTTAGTAAACTGAGTCTATATGAAGCTTATACTTGTCGAAAAATTTAATACAAAATATGGACGTCTATTAGTAATAAGAAGCAAATAATTGATATGTATTATACAGAACATGCAATATTTTGAGCTTGTACTTTGAGTGGAATACACATCCATGTGCTCTGAATGTTCAATGTAATACATGTTAACTATTTGCTTGGCATGCCCATTAAACGTCATTCTCATTTCTCATTTGCTAACTAAAAAATGTAAAAAACCATGATTTACAAAAAAATAAATGAAATCGATAGTTTAATACAATTGCACTGATACGTATCAGCGTTTTAAGTATGAAGCTAAGAGCTTATAAAGTTCCAATACATGCACGATACCGAGCATATATAAGAAAAAAGTAATATTTTACCAATAAAATGTTTATTTTTATATTTACATGTTCATAATTTAGATGTATTTGTATTATTATATTTATAATGATAACTAGAAAAGTCTTTTATAAGTACTTTATTTCAAGTCGTCGTATTGTTCTTCACCTTCTTCTAACTCGTTTTCTGTCTCATGGTAACTGCCATTTTCTCTATAATAAATGAGAGTTGCGATATGAGATCATTGGTTTGGATATCAGATAATTTATTTGTCCTAACTGTTATCTTAAGACAAATTTTTAAAAAACAGAGACTACAATAACGTGGCTAAATATAATTTTTAGAAAAAAATTAAGACTTGTTTTCTTAAAGTAAAATGATATTCTAACAAGAACGTCGGGCACTTTGGAGTTCTTTTCACGTCCTAAATAATTTTTTTTACTTTAAAGCAATCATCTGTTATTTGGTAATTTTAAGCCTTAAAGCTCTATGAAAAAATATCTGCATCTGTGTACTACATAAGCCACTATTTTATTAATTTGAAAAAAGGCATTTTTCCATACTGTGTGGTTCCTGTAAGATATAATTCATATGTAATTATTATTGTGTTGGATAACGCAAGAAGAAATATTTCAAATTGCATAGGATGACGTAATAGAGCAGCAAGCTAGTAGATAGAGCAGTGCACTAATAATCCTAAAGAAGTTCTATTGTAACAGAAATGAAATTACGAAATTTGGCGCTTACCTAATCACAAGTATCGGCAGTATTTCGGACAAGCTAGAAAGAATCTGCTATATTACTAAATTTCCTTGATATCTTACCTTCCTCCAAGTACCAATAGATGAGACCTTTGCAAATCTTTAGAAATCTATGTGAATGCTTTTTAAGCTAACTAGCGAGCCCTTACATTTCCAAAAAGTGATCTAATAATTGTTCAGTGGTAAATTTAAAACCGCTTATCTTTAAATTTCTGCAAGATATCGTGTATAACAAATTTTTTAATTTTTTGTGACATGGTTGGTGGAGGCAGCCTTTGCGTTAAGTCGTGCTAAGTGTGACTTTAGATACTTACACGTAAGACACTTGGAATATATACTTGATTAGCAAGAAATAATGCCGAATTCAAATAAATATGTGGAGTTTCGGGCTACCCAACCCCCAACAGTTTTAAGCAACTTGGAATGTTTTTGCGAATGGTAAGCAGATATTTCATATTTATTGATCGTTACTCTATATTAACAATGCAAATGATGAACCTGTTTCAAAATAAACCATACATATAAGTGAATAACGTAGCACGAAGTACTATTTGAAGATGTTAAATAGAGATCTGGTAAGCGCAAGTATCAGCAAAAGCCAATTTTACTAAATTGTTCACCGAATAATATTGCTAGCAAGTATGCGATCAAAGCAGAGCTTAGCTTAGAGTTTCAACATAGAGTGCATATGGTTGTATATGTTATTAAAGTCCTAAATAATGCATGAAAAAATAATTCATCGACCGAGGAATGAGTACTTGGCTACAAAATAGGCGATGTAGACACTATGGCCATATTTCATGTGCTCTGACTATCACGGCGTAGCAGATCTCAGTGCATTTAGGAGATGAATAACTTAAAATAAGCCAAAGGGCTAGGAAGCCTAATGGGTTATTTAAACTGCAATATTCAAATGATAGTGAAGCTCGCCGAAAGAACAATAATAATTATTTGTCAAATAAACTATTGCGCAGCTTAGAACCAAAAAATAAAACAAAAGTAGCGGATTTTGGACATAAGTGACACATAGTATAGCAAAACGAAAAGGAATATCTAAATACGCTTAAAAACGCTTTAAAATCAGAACAAATATAAAGACTTACATTATTAGTAGATTAGTAGTTAGTACACGATCTTTTTCTACATCAAGTAATAAATAATAATGAATAATGAAAGCTAGCCCTATCATAAGCAACAATGTTAGACGATTTATACGAGATGCTCGGATCCAGCCTCGCACAGTGGGCTATTTCAGATTTTAAGTGTCAGAAATCGATTATCTTACGAAGGAAAAGAGGAAAACAAATAATTCTTTTTAAATCTTAAAGCTTAGGTGATATAGGATACAGAAAAAACATTATAAATCTCAGACTCCTAAATCATAACCTCAAATTATTAAAGAAAATTCAATAACGTAAAATAATTTTGCTAAAAAATCATTAATATGACTTACGAACCTCTATAAGTCTCGTTTCTTGAACAAAGATTACTAATCACACAAAGCATTTGATATAATATTATCTTACATAACCTTAAAGTGAGAAATTTTGGGTTTTAAGTGTCAGAAACCTAATATCTTACGAAGGAAAAAAAGAAATTAAAAATTTTTTTTAAGTGTAAAGCTTAGATTATGTAGAATACAGAAAAAATATAAAAAATCTCAGACTGTTAAATCCTTACCTCAAATCATTCAAGAAACTTCAAAAATGGAAAACAATTTTGCCAAACAATCATTAATACGAATCACTAACCTCTACAACTCACGTTTTAAACATAGATTACTAATCTTACTAAGTATTTGATATAATATTATCTACCATAACCTCAAAGTAAAAAAATTTCGGGTTTCAAGTGTCAGAAACCTAATATCTTACGAAGAAAAAGAGGAAATCAAATAATGACTAACTAACCTCTATAACTCACGCTTCTTGAACATAGATTACGAATCTCACTAAATATTTAATATATTACCATCGAACATAACCTCTAGGTGAGAAATTTTGGGTTCTTTGTGTCAGAAACCTAATATCTTACGAAGAAAAAGAAGGAAATTAAATACTAACAATTTTTTTTTCATTTTCCTAAAGATATTATTTATTTACTGTTAAAATCGAAAATTTTGTACTTTTAACTTATGATGGAGTATTATATCAAATAATTAGTGATTATGATCTGTATGTGAGAGACGAAAGGTATATAGGTTATTGAGTTATACTAATGATTTTCCGGCAGGATTCTTCTGTATTTGAAGTTTTTTCAATAATTGGAAATGGTCGAAGATTATTAATATTTTTTCTGTATCTTACATTATCAGAGCCTTAAGCTCCAAAAAAAATTATCTGATTTCCTCTTTTCCTTCGAATGATATTAAGTTTCTGACACTTGAAACCTAAAATTTCTAAGTTTAAGGTTATGTTAGATAGTATTTACATCAAATACTTAGTAAGATTTGTAATCTATGTTTAAGAAACGTGAGTTATAGAGGTTAGTAAGTCATATTAATTATTGTTTGGCAAAATTATTTTCTGTTCTTGAAGTTTCTTTAATAATTTGAGGTTAGGATTTGACAGTCTGAGATTTTTAATATTTTTTCTGTATTTAACATCATCTATGCTTTAAGCTCCAAAAAAAAATTTGATTTTCTCTTTTCCTTTGTAGGATATTAGGTTTCTGACACTTAAAACCCGAAATTTCTTACTTTTAGGTAATGGTAGATAATATTATATCAAATACTTAGTGTAATTAGTAATCTATGTTTAAATAACGTGAAATTTAGAGGTTAATAAGTCATATTAATGATTGTTTGGCAAAATTATTTTCCGTTTTTGAAGTTTCTTTAATAACTTAAGGTTAGGATTTAAGGGTCTGAGATTATTTATATTTTTCCTGCATTCTCTATCACCTAAGCTATAAGCTCCAAAAATAATTTTTCGATTTAATCTTTTCCTTCGTAAGATATTAGGTTTCTGTCACTTAAAACCTGAAATAGCCCACGGTGCGTCGGGGCACATGTGGATGGATTAAGATGTCTGCTAATGTAAGATTGAATAGTATTAGTCAGTAAAATGTGATTACATAGTACGGCATGGAAAAAAAGAATCTGGTATTTGATATTGTATGATTTATTGGTTGTACAATACAGACATATAATTTTACGCTTTTTTAGCACTAAAATCTGAGGATCAATTCAAAATCATTGTTTTTAGATAGCAGATAGTGAGTATATTTAAAACAGGTTATAGAAACAAAAAATTTGCTTAGTATACGTAAGTCAGTTGATAGAATGAATTTCATCACGATACTTCTCGCGACGGAGCTAAAGAGTACGGATAGCCAGTAACTTCTACTATAGACGTGAATCAGTTGGGGGGGGCAGGTGAGTAAGAGCTTCTTATATATTCTATTTCGGAAAGTATTAAAGTGAAAGAAGTAAAAATGCTATGTCATCACTAATAATATATTTTTCTTGTCAGTGCAGATGCACTTGATCATTTGAAAGGCCAGCAGCTTGTGGGCTCACATCGATCATAATAGGCCGAGTGTTGTGACTGCCGCGGTTACGATACCTAGGAGACAGTAATAATATGCACGCTTATAATATTAAAAGTGCTTTCCTTATAAAATTAATTGTTAAACTTTTGCTCACAAATATCTATTTGTAGGAATATTATACATTATTTCACGTTTCTTGTAAATTTAAAAGAGATCACACTTAGTTTTTGGAAAAAAACAACATCAAAATTCGTAAAACGTGTATGACTCTCCTTGTATAACGACCGGAGTTTACGGAACAGCTCTCGAATTGCCGCTCACTTCTGGAAATTATTCAAAGTAAAATTTATTTGTCATGAAATAAAAACTTTAATCTTCTTTTTGAAGAATTGAGAATTTTTGGTTCAAGAAATTTTAGTTACAAAACGAAAAACGACAGTAAATAAAGGTTGAATGTGCTTTTGACACACTTACGTATTCGTTTAGCTACATCAGTAAAAAACGTTTATAAAAATATCGCTAGATGGCACACCCTTAGAGAGCAAGCACCTTAGTAATAGTGGCGGTGTTTGTGGCCCCCAATTCGCGGCAAATATCCGCCGCACCGTAGGCCGAAATGAAAGAAAAAAGGTTCGAAATTGCCATTTTTAACTTAGTTTTGCTCAGCAAAAATATGTTTTGGTGCGGTTTTACTTTTTTTAACCTCTTCTTTTAGTATCCATTTCCCTTCAATGTGTATCTTATGGAATGTATTGTGTAGGTGCCGCCAAATTCGTCACCTTGGCCTAACTTGGTTGATTATGTCTAATTCGTATAAGCAGTAGTAGATAAGCTATGCTGCTACGAGCTCATGCTGCTACGAGCTCACGATGGTATAAGCTCACCCGCTATAGCACGGTAGTGGTGGGGTGAGTTCCCCGTGCTATAACATAAGCTCTGACGTCGCGGGATAAGCTACGCTGGTACGAGCTCATGCTGCTACGAGCTCACGCTGGTATGAGCTCACCCGCTATAGCACGGTAGTGGTGGGG
>JAPYYV010008688.1:0-12442 GCA_030522625.1 Copidosoma aretas | reverse complement strand
GGGGGGCGCTTTTCGCCTTGTAGCGCCGGCGTGTGCTGTTTGTGCGCCGAGCGAGATATTACGCGCGAAGTTTGTGGTCGGGGATTTTTGGGGTTCGGCGGGAGGGGAAAGGGTTTCGAGGCTTTCTCCGGTTGGCGGGGTCTGTTGGAAGATTCGATGAGAGGAAATCGTGCGAGTCATCGCAATGATTTAACAACATCCGATGAAATGATGACGTTTAGGAAAAGCTTTTATGGTGCTACTACAGATATAGCATTCCATAAAAGTGCCGATGAATCGTCAAACGCACGGATGACGTATTATACTACTGAACGATATCATTTTTTTTACTAGAATCAATGTTTTCTCTTTTGCTTTACTAAATCAATAAAATCTTTCCACTATTTTTCTGGTCGTATGCTAACAACTTTGGAACAGCGGTCTTTCACTGCAGTAAATGTAAAGAGTATTTTATCAATCGATGCAAAAATTAAAGTGATAAAAATGAAATCACATTTTTTCGTATTAAAACTCTTTGAAAGGTAGTCGAATTTTCCAAGATGATTCTTATTTATCTTTACAAAAGACACACACATATCTTCAATAAAATTTCAGGCATTCAAACTATTCGGAAGAAATGAAAGAAAAATGTAACGGGGACTCTACCGATACGTCCACCTAATCCTCGAAAGATTCTCTCGATTTGTCCAAGGTAACGATCGAAGTTAATCCCTCGCTCTGCCTTCGGACGGAGATTGACGCACCAGCGCCTTTCCCACCCCTCGAAGCAAGACGAACGGGTCGCAGTAGCGTGCACCTTCAATCTGCTCTCATTGTTTTATCATGTCTCATTTCTCTCCGGGCTTTTCTTCCGTTCCTCCTTTCGCGCTCCCGAATGTATTTCTTTTTTCAACTCAAGTTCACTTGCAATAAGGTTTAAAAAAAATATTCAATCATCGTATGAAAATAAAATGCTCATCGAAGTTATGTTACTTAACGGGATCGTCCAAAGTATAGTTATGCATCAATTAAAATATTAATTTACCAATTTTTGATACAAAAAATCGTCTTCGATCATCCATACATTGATTGCAAAACCCAGCTACATCCAAGTCGTAGTATTCAAAAATTATAACGAAGATCCACCCCTACCGTGATTCCATTGGATTTCATCCTTAATTCTACTCATACGGAACCCTATCGAACGTTTTCCCCGATCGTTCACCCGCCCGACTAAAACGCGTCAACGAGAAGCTCGCCGCCCCGGGCGAAATTACGCTCCTCCCGCGTCCCCGACGAATCACCAACAGCGAGCCAAACGGCAGTCGAGCCGTCAGCGCCGAGGACCGTTCCTCCTCCCGAGAAACCTTCACCCTTCCGCGGGACGAAGAAAAAAGCGACTCTCCTGCTCGCGCGCGCGCGCGCACGATAGGAATGAAAAATGCCTCGTCTCGGTTGAAAAATCCCGCGGTGGGGCTCCGCTTTTGGCTTTTCCGCGTCTGCAGGGGAGGAGCCGGCGGGCCGAGGCTCATAAATTTCGCGGGCTGCTCCGGCGGGGCCGTGGGTTTCGAGGCAAAGTGCGAATCGCGGTGACGAGGGGAAGAACGAGCGCAACGCTGTGCCGCGGGCTTTTTTTCACTCGGGGCGCGACGCGCGCGCGCTGGCCGGTCGTTTTCTTTCTTTTTCCCTTCCTTTTCGGCTGTCGCGGGCTCGGCGTCGAAGAAAAGTGAATGCTCCGAGCCTTGCTTGCGGCCCGTGAGCGCGCAGGGGCGGGAAACGCGCGAGTTGTGGCGTTTGGGATTTTTCGGGCCTTTTCCTGGACATTTTGCGCGCGCTCCCGCCCTTTTTGTCGAAACAAATTTCTTCTTTCCTCGTGTGAGCGTTAGGGGAATACGTGTTTAACGTCGAGTTCGATGGATTTTGCGGGAAAACGCGGGGCTGGGTTTAAATTGGATTTTTAGTTACGTAGTGCGGTTGATCATTGTACGCTGTAAGCGTCGAATGCAGGCAAAAAGTTTTGACGCAGGGAGTTTTCTGCGTACGCGGTCCGTGAAGGTAAAAACATCGAAAAATTCGGCATGAAATTTACAGCAATATTGAGTGCGTCGTAAAATTTGGATTAGTAAGTAATCTTCGTCATAGGTACAATAGTTTTCTTTGTTTTAAAAAAATGTGATAGTTTTCGGGACGAATAAATAAATTCTTTATCATTCAAATAGCTTAGAAAATTTCTGCAATGCGTGTTGAGTACATGAAAACATAATCATATTTAATATTTAATCTTTGATACTTGTGCCATTGCATTTTTAATTTGTAACGATAGAAAATTGAGTCACTTGTAACCAATACATTACATTTATAATTTATAACTGAAAAAAATATTTAATTTTTTTAATCATAATCAAGATAATAAAATTATATCAAAACATTTTTCATCAAAAGTCTCATTCGTTCTGAATTGTACGATCATTTTTAATTTTTTATGTTATAAGTTTTATGAAATAATGCAAAAAAACATTAAATCATCAATTATGATCAAGATTTTAGAATATTATGAAGGAGCTATTAAAGTACACCCTAGAAGATCAAACACCTTCTAAAGCTTTAGCAATCAGTGTAGCTGTTTTGCACATGTATCATAAATATGCCTCATATAAATTTAAAATACAGAAATTTGTGATAAAACTTTATTTTTTACGAATTTAAAAAAATACTATAACCATAATAATGTATAATACAATTTTAATGTTTTGAAGTTTTTTTTAGAGGATATTACATAAATTATAATTCATTATTATTCAATTAAAAATTAGAAAATCATTGGGTAGCCCACTTTTTTTATTAATAACCAATCATGTAGTTGTGTTATTGGGTGGCATTTGGGTTGAAGTCTTTTTTGCTTATACATGTGGTGACTAAGTAAAAGGGCGTTTCAAAGCTTTGTACATACATATAGTGAACAACTAAATGAATTTATAAATATTCACAAAATCTGTGATTGAATGTTTTGACAATAATTTCAAAATGCGTCAGACGATTTTCACAATCAATAATATATTTATATAATGGAGGAAGGGCTAATCACTATTTCCGAAACCCTGCCATCGTAATAATCAAATCAACTAGCTATGTTTGTTAAGGCTAAATTTCAATACAACAAATTTAAAAGCTCAAAAGCACAGCCACGTTAAAACGAAGCGCAGAGCCCTTGATAAAATCCTCATATTGCACGATTGCCTCGTCGAGTGTCCGACCAATAAAAACTCAAAGGCAAAAATAATCTCTTGATCTCTCACAACAAGTAACGTATGAAGTCTGGAAAAATTGCGCTCGTCTCCGTACGCGTGCACGCACGCCGAAAGACCTCGAGGGCTGTGGAAACTAATTTCGCGGAAAGCGAGTTGGTGAAAAAAAAAATCGCGTACACAAATTATTCTTCGCGCAATCAAACGCTGCACGCAAAAAAGGGACTCGCGACGTCGTGAAAAAAAATGAGGAGGAAACAGAAGAGTAACGAGTTCCCGTGGATTATGCTCCTGTCGCTTCTCCTCTTGTACCTGCGTTTTGAATAAATTAGCATCGGACCGCTTTGCCTTTGCCACGTAAGGTTCGTACGTTTCATTATTTGCCGAGCCTGCGGACGGTTCCCTGTTTTTGTTCAATTTCACTGGATACAGAGCCCGTCAACTATTTTTTGCATTTAAATTGCGATTATTGTTCAGATAATTTTCATTAGTTAAAAGCGGAGATTCATCGAACTAAAATGAAATTTGGAACTGTAAATACGAAAAATCATCGTTTGAAGTTCGTCACATCATTCCCTTGCGATTCGTGTAACGGTGTGATTTTCTCCTGAAAAGCACAGAGAGAATTAATTAACTCTCGTTTCTCGAACTAGCTATTCATTGAATATTCGGTATTTTCCAGAACCGTACAATTTTACACGAGCCAGCAGCCACGCTCGGCAAAATTAATCATCCGAAATTGAATAAATGAAAGCCATTTTTAATGACTTTTTTCATCAAGTTTACTCGGTAAAATGAACAATAAAAATAAAAAAAATAGTACTTTTTTTTCATCACTTTATTAACAGCATTGCTTCGCAAAATACACATATGTTTTTTATGATTTTTCAGCAGCTTTTTTTTGCTAAAAGTTTTATTGAAATAAAATAAAAATTGTTGTTCAATCCTTACGACTCTTCTAGCAGCCTTCTTATAAATAAAAAAAAAGAAAAAATATTGATGATGTCTTTTTCATTAGCTTTACCGCGAAAAAACAATTATATAAACAAATTAATTAAAAATAATTCTTTTAACGCTTCATTATCAGCCATGTTCGGCAATATGTATTCATATGATTGATGAGAAGAAAAAAATGACGACTTAATAAGCAGCCTCTCTCCGCAAAATCAATCATTTACATTAAAGAAAAGAAAAATATGCCACTGCACATCGGCCATTCGCACCGTGTCCGAAGGCCACTTCAGCCCCGGAATTTATTGAAATTGCGGCTGGTAGAAGCACCTTTTATTTCCCATCCACCTGTCGCTGCTCGTCCGACCAAACCTAGCGTCCCGATCGCGATTCACGGAGCACCGACCGAAATTAAGCGCGATTTGGCGCGCCAGCGAAATTTAATCAAGCGCAGCCCGGCCAGGCCCCCCTTCGTCCGCCCGCACTCGGCTCCTTCTACTTCGGCTTTTTCATTAACTCGCGATCGAGTGCGCTTATGGTTTTTGTCAAACGGCGCTCGGTAAACAGGCTCCGTTCCGAAAGCGACTCGCTGTGTTTGCTCGGAATCTCGTTAACCGGGAGATTTTTCATTTTTCCGTGTCTGACTATTCGTACGCTTTTCTACTTGATTTGTACTACTGAATCCTGTATCGTGGTCGCGCGCTGATTTTTTGCTTTATTCGAGGGAACTCTGCACCCATGCGCAAAAAAAAGTCTCTGGACTCTTATTGAGTTCGTTTACATAGATAAGACTATCTGAACATTCAAGATTGAGAAAAAATCAAACTTTTTTAACGTCTTGGATACCCCTTTTTCGTTTCGAATCAACTTTGTTCTTATCAAATGCGAGCGATCTACTCGATAAATCATTACAAATTTATTGCTACACGCGAATGCCACCACCCCTATGATACATGAAAACTCCCTCGGCAAGCAAACGAATTTCACTTACCGCAGATGCGTGCGAAAAAAAGGAGCCGTAAATCTGTCCCCCGAAATTTGTCGATCGCCGGGCGGTCCTTTTTATACTTTTTACCCCACATTGCCGATATGAAATTGGAAATCTGCCCGCTAATTGCACCTCCGCAAAATCGATGCGATTCCCCGCCGTGATATAGAGGAAGCGAGCGAGGGCGTGCGCGCGGATCGTTTGATTTACCGCCAATGGAAGATTCAACGACCGCGAAATTCGCACTCCGAGTCGCGCACTTGGTACGGGGATCGATGGTGCGTTTTTGTGGGTCAAGCGGGCTCCTCGAGGACGTCGGGATGGCAGGGTTCGTAAATCGTCCTGTGCACACGTACGTGTGTCAATGAATAAATTTCATCCACGAGACTGTGCGCGCAGAATCGAGGGTAGGGAAAACACTGCGTTTACCCACGGCTCCTGTATTAATTTACGATTGGCCGTATCGCGCGCGGGTGTGCGTATATCACGCGCTCTTTCCGATATTGAATAAATATCTCGCGATAAATTTTCCAGCGCGCTTGATCAATGACTCTGGTCGCAATGAGATAATTTAGACGCTGGACGAGCTGGGAAAAAATTTTTCCAAAAAGCGGATTCTTCGGACGCGCCAGCTAAACGGAGCGCATTAATACAGTAATAATAATTTCGGTCTTATTAGAGGAACAACCCTGGGGTGTTTCGAAATAAATTTTTTCTTGCGTTGTGCACAAGTTATGGAAAAAGACTCTCTTGTTTCCATTGAGTTTGAAATACATTCAAATATAGTTTTACATACGTGTGAAAATTGTCCATCAATTTAAAAAAATATTCAAAATAAGTCATGCAATTATTATACTGGAAAGTGTACCGCGCTCAGAAAATTTTTCACAATAAACGACATTTTAATACGAAATATTTCAAAAAATGTATGTTTCACTAATAAAATAAAATAAAATAAATTACCATCAACAATGCAATATTTAAAGACGCATATTTTAATTAATACACGATAATACTAGTATTAATTTTATTTGAACAATAAAGCACGGATGAACCAAGAGAGCAATATATTTTTTAGTTCTTCGAGGAGTAAAATCTCGCTCTTCGGGGGCATCTCCTTTAGTCCTATCGATCGCGGCGCCCGCCTGACATGCCCTGGCTTTTAAGCTGTTTCTCTCGGCCGAGAGTTCCCCAGTCAGACGACTCCATTGTTACAACAATGTCGCATGCGCACGAGTAACACACGCTTGGCTGATAACACGGACAGGACAGAGCGCGTGCCCTTGTCGCGAATAACGAGTCGAAACAATTTTTCGATTATAAACACGAAATGTTCTTTGATTTTCAAAATAAAATATCCTTCGTCGGGTATTTATTTCAAATGCTCGTTTCTTGCATTTTACCAAATTATACATTCGCCTGATTGAAAGCAGTTGATTTTTTCTCGTCTCTCCCCAAAATGCAGTAATTTATATTTCCCGGGAGATAATATGCATGAATTTCGCAAACAACTGAAACGCACGTAATTCACGTCCGTATAATTGAATCTAATGAGACGAAATTAATACCACAGCTACTGTTTCGTAACGTTACAGCAGAATCATTTGAAATTCAATTATCTACCGATAAACTTTGAACGTACATCGACGCGAAATACTCGATTTTCAGTTGCAAATACTTTTTTCCTCTTGCACGGTTAGAAATGCGTCAAAAAGACGAAAAAATATTGAAAAAAAAACCATACACCGCAGACCTGCATGCACACAAGCCACGTATAGCCACCGCCACAGCCTCATAACGCCAACAATGAAGCGAAATTCAAATGTCGCGTTCCACTCGCAGCGTCAGCGGCGGCGGCCCACATGTTGCAGGCCCTAGATTAGTCCGTTCGGCGCGTCCGGGCACGCAAATCAAGCGAGTCATCGTTGCGCGTCCGATCATCGAGCTTCGTTCGCCAAATTCATTCTTCCTCCCTCGCACGCCGTCGCCTGCCGTTCTCGCTATCGATCAACCCGCGCATGCATGCACGCGTTCGCGCGCATGGACGCGGCTCGATGAACAGAAACGTCGTGACCGAGTGCTTGTCTTTTGTTTTCGCTTGGATTTTTAGAGATTTTTTTTTTCTGGCGACAGATGGAACATTAGGTTTCACGAGGAATATGGTTGGAGAGGACATTTCACTTTCCATTGAACATCAGGCATCAGACATTCACTTTAGCCACTAGTGAGGTAGAGCTCTACTGTCCGACTGATCAATCGTCAAATCATTTATCGATCACGAGTTTAACGTCATTCAAATCAGTTTTAGATCATGTTTTTGGTTTTCGTTTCATCAGAACGTTTCTTTCTTTCTTTTGGTTTCCTTTTTTCAGATTTTTTCGTTTTTTTAGACATGTAAGAATATACAATTTTAACAATTAACCGTAATAGAATAGTTATTTTTTTTTTACTTGCCGAAAAAATTAATTACAATTATCAATGATTTTTCAATAGTTTACTGCTCGTGTTTCAAAAAGTAATTGTTTTAGTTGATTATTTCGATATTTATGTTTTAATGGTGAATTAATTCATGAATAATCATGAAAAATGCAATATTAGACTGTTTACACGTAAAAGTTGTACCGTATTTACTGTTAACGTAATAATATTCTTCGATTGTTGTGAAATTTAACGCAAGAATGCTAAGTGTATTTGTTCCCTTGTCTATCCATATATATGATATAAAATTTATGCATTGATAATATAAGCCGCGCTAATTTTTTTTCAAATTAATCGCATAAGTGTGTTTAACTACTCTCATTGACTCAATAATGTTATTTTGTGGTGCTTTGCATGTCTCTATTGGATTCTGCATGTCATATAGGGCATCGTAAGTACTAAATGAAAAAAAAAAGACTTAAAGAATAAACACTCACTCATGGTATTGAAATCCATTTTACACGATCCACTATACACCTTTGTCACGTAATCGATATGTATTAGAGCCTAGTTTCACGACGAAAAGACGTTTGTTAGAATCAATAACTATGAGTATTCAAAATTTTCAACAAAATTTTCATCATCAAGTGTAAGATTCAAAAGAGAGAGAGAGAGAGAGAGAGAGAGAGAGAACATAATTTTTTCCATTACATAACGAATTATAGATGTTTGCAAAATCTTTTCGATATCAATACAATACGGAGGAAGCACAGGGGTCACGAATTTCCAAAATTATCGCAGTCCATTGCGCGCGTAGCTCGAAATCACGTCAAATGAATAATATCCGATTGTACCTCGCTATTCTAGCCCCAACGCGCCCATAATATTATCGGGCGATCGTATACGCGTATGATCGATCGGCCCGTTGTTTTCGTGCAAAATAACGACCAGCCCCCCGACGCGAATACCATTGCCCGGTGTAAGCTGTACGCGCGCGCCCGTGCATGGCGAGGAACGCTCGTGTGTACGGATCCATCCGTCCGCGTCATTAAATATTCCGACGGCGAAAACGGATGCGCGTGTATAATATACAATCGACGGTATTATCGAGATTAATAATTCAGAGGCTGCCGGGAGCGCGGTGGAGAGCCGTGCAGTTTCGACGTATACCTGCCAATATCAGACCGAAAACTATTGTATTATTCCTTATTCCTCGGTTTGCCGCGGATGCGACCGCGCCGGTGGAACAATGAGATTCTGGTTAATTACGCGTGCACTGCTATCGACCGTTTGCGAATTTTATGGCCGTTGGAGGTTTCGCTTCCCTTGAGCTTCTGTACTTTTTTTTTTCCAACAAGTAATCAACGGTCAAGTATTGAAAAATACTGAGATTATCGAGGATTTAGATCGTCCTGTCTTGCACACGTATTTTTCATCCTTATGAGCACAATAATGTTATATTTATGTGATATTACAGTAGGTGATGGAAAAATTCAAAAAAATATTTTTTTTTTTTTCACCGAGTCATCGATTGAAATATCTACTCTAAATAGTGCCTTAATTTTGATCACACATGTCAACGTCCGTAGTTTATTAGATAATCAGTAGTGATTAAGTATACAAAGTTTTTTCAATGGTTTTAAGATTTTATACTTATCGTAGTGCTATGAACTTTTTTTGTTTATATTCGGAATTTACTTTCGTTGTACCTTGTTTGTTTCAATTTTCAGCAACTAGGGTCTCTGATTTTATTTTCATATATTTTGCCTGCTATTGCAATTTATTTTCCGTTTTGTTTCAATATCATTTTCATGCGCAGAAAGTTTGAGAGAAGAAACTAAAATATCAATTGGCATGTAATTTTTCAAAGTATTTTGTACATTTTTTCTGGCAGTAAGTTCATCGCATACTGTACATATAGACTAATTTTTTTAATATTTATGTGTGTTTGAGTGTTCAATTTCTAATATTTTTGTGTAAATTTTTCCAAATTCACGTTGTGGTCGTTTACTACTTGTGTCTAATCAGTGTTTAAAAGTTCAAATATTAACTTGCTAATTGCTTGCCCATCGTTATTTATATTTCGCGAGTAATAATATTTTTGACATAGTTTTGAAAGCGCATCTACCTGTTTACTTTAATTATGTTTATATTCTAATCGTTATTCTTGGATTGATTTCTTTACTTTCCTTTACAACGTTTTCTTCTCAGATTTTCTATATTTTTCATTATGACAAATTTATTTTTAATCTTCTCAAAGTAAATCTTCACAGCTATCGTTATATTTAAAAAAAAAAATTATACATTTAATTTTCATAAAAAAAACTTTTCAAAAAGATTCACTATGAGACAATAAAATTTATTTTCTAATTATTAATCGCGTCGTGCTTTTCCACATAATCAGTTTTTTATTTTTCGAACGATTTACAGGCTTTATCAAACGATTCGATCAGTAGTATTTACAACCGCATCCGGAAAAAATTTTGCAAAATTTTAACAGTTCAAGCATTAATACCTGACTGAGCATGAGGATGCACTTAACAACTACAGTATGACAGTGAATCTCTCGCATTCAATGTTTGTTGCAGTGTTAAATTATCAGAGCTCGAAGAAAGCGTTGTGCAAGCCTTGAGTTGCTTATGACTCTGTTTACACTGCAGCGAACAGTACGATATCAGAACGCAATTATACTTAAATTATAAAATCATACAAAAATATTTATGATTTTATTCATTCAATTTTCATTAAATTCATTGTTTCGCAAAATTATTAACGAAAATGATTCGAACTAGTGTTTTCATGAATTTTTTTTTAATGTCCCAACTTTTCATAAAATTTAAATAAAATTATCATAATTTTATATTTTATTTTTTACAATTAACATTTTTGATCTGTTTGTATAATTTATCTGTATATTTTGATGACTGTGAATGCTGACACGAAATAAATATATATATTAATTTTATATCCATAAATTGAATTAACAGTCACTTATAATAAAATGAATAAATCGAAATAAATTATCTAGATTTTATTACTTTAGAAATTTATCCTCGCAAATCAAAATTACTTCATTTTTAACATCGTGTCGTGGTTGTTCAACGCATCCGGACGCTTCATATTAATGCTTGGCTTTCCGCGTTTCCGAAATTTTTTCCACGAATTCATTCGGCACTCAGAGCTTGAAATCGCGCCGCGGGCTTGTGCGTCAGCCTTTTTCTTGTACTATGTGCGTTGCGAGTCACAGCCCCAAGAAAAAAACTAAAATCACTTTTTTTTCTGCGATCTCCCGAAATCTAGGACAAAGAGGACGGACCGCTGTTCAAGTTTTACGAGGTGATACGCGACCAGGGCGACGACTTCATGAGGTCGGTGTCGCGTCACATGAACGTGACGCTGTTCGCCCCGCGCAACGCCGCCTGGGAGGAGCCCGGAGTGAAGCAGATTCTCCAGGACAAGGAGAGGCTCAAGGAGCTGCTCAACTTGCACTACGTCCGCGAGTACCTGCCACTCAACGTTATTGAGAAGAAGACGATCGGACAGGTTGGTTAATCAGTCGTTTTATTTTAATCTTTGTTTTGTGATTTTTGTAAGGGGGTGGCTTTATCGATGTGCTGTTTTATCGGCTGAGGATCGCAGTGCGGGACTGCTTTACCGGCTGAGCGTCAATTGGCTTTAATTGGAAGTGTTTGGTTACTTATTTACGATGGTTCTTTGTGTGAAAAATTATTACGAAAATATTACATCATCGATTCGGTGTTATTCAATCACATCGGTAAAGTAGTCAATATGAAATAATCATGAAACAATAAATGTTTATATCATACCAAGCATTTATACCGCTTAAGTTTATATACATATTTTTATTTGATGAAATTTTATTTTTTACTATATCGTTGCCAAGTTTCATCAATCTTTTTACAAAATTTTTTTCACAAACAGTGAATGAAATCACATGATGAATACCATTTTTAATGGATCTCAGAAAGAGTACACATCCTGTTGATTGCCTTATGTGTAGTTCAGTTGTTTAAATATTTGCAAAAGTAGGCTACACATTTTGTACCCTCAATATAACTGGAGTATTTATTCTTGCCATAATTTAAATTTAAATTTTGTATTTCATGGTACACAATTTGGGAAATTTCTGAATATTGTACAATGATGATCTTTTCATTTAAAAATTAACATGTAAAATAAAATAAAATTTTTTAAATAAATTTTTTTATCCAAGTATAGCATATACAATAACATGATTCAGCAAGAGCACGTTTCCAAAAGTAATAACCCTTTTTTTTACTTTTTTTAAGCCTTTTTGGGCTGGTAAGACGTATTACTCGGTAATTAAAATTTCATACATTACTATTACTATATAAGTGTACTTAGCGTATTTGGTATTTGCATTTTAATTTTTTTTTTCACTTACCATCACTACTTCTTATTATTTTTGCCTAATGATTTGATGATATAAAACATTATACCTATAGTGTAGCATGACTGCATTCTAACATTGATTTCGAGCACCGTAGCGAGAACAAAACAAAACAATTTCATTTTTTCCGGAAGATAAAAAAAATGTTTTCGAAACACAGTGGCGCCATTCGCGAGAGCCGTCGTGTATTCAATAGCTCGTGTTCGTCCCGAAAGTGATATTTTACGTCCGGTGATGTCTACGCTACAGAGAAAACGCAGTAAAAAAAAAAAGTGTACACACGCACGAAATAAAAGAGTCCCGCGCGTGCAGAACCGGAAAAGCTTTTAAGCCCGAGCTTTCGGCCGGGGCAAACTGAAAAAAAAAACACAAATTGCTCGCTGCGTGTTTGATCGATGGAAAAAAAAAGAAGCTTTAAAAGAGGGAGAG
>JAPYYV010008687.1:0-12442 GCA_030522625.1 Copidosoma aretas | reverse complement strand
CAGCCCGTACTATGAACTATAGCACATTGCCGTCGATTCTCCCAGCGCGGCGTCTCTGATACTGCCACGCAATGTTTGCAATGAGAGCTGTCACGTAGCACCTCCGTCTCTGTAGGCAAAACGCCGCTAAAGCCGAGACGCAGAGCCCGTACTATGACATATAGCACACCGCCGTCGATTCTCTCAGCTCGGCGCCACTGCTGCTACCACGCTATGTCCGTAGTGAGACCTGCGACGTAGAGCCTTTGCTTATACGGTCAAAACGCCGCTTAAGTCGAGACGCAGCCCTTACAATATAAATAGCATCATATTGCCTTCATTTATTTACCGATAAGCTTGGTTTCTTTACAGGCGTTTTAGGCAGAGGTACCTTCCAAGCAATACGCTCTAAAAAAATTTTCCGTGTTTCACTGTTTACAGTATAGTATACTGATTACAAATAAAATTATAACTTCAAACCTATCACCGTTATAATAGATCACGAACGGACACGCGTATAAACAGATGACAAAAATAACATTCAACACTGATTTGATAATTAGAGTTATCATAAATCGTAAAAAATTTTCTAATAAATAATTAAAAGATAACTTTATTTAACTAAGAATTGTATTTCTAAAAGGTGAATTATGGGGCTCAGATTATTTTGGTCTGACCTCAGGTTGATATTACGTGATTCTACACTTGTAGTTTATCGGCCAATCCACACGCAATTAGTATGGGCGTACGAATTATCTCCAGGAGCGGATTTTATAGCCGATTTTTCTCCTATACCGATCGTATGCTAACTGGCCATAGACTACGAGTATATAATCACAGTAAAATTAACCTCAGTAACTAGGTATGTAGCATGACGGGTGTACGTATGAAATCCATTCTTTATACGTACTCTTCGGGTATGCTTTATGTAACATGCATTATGTTCATGCATGCACCAGTCTTACAAAGTATTTGACGCGTACTTATGAAGTAAGTATATCATACCTACATGTGTTAGATTACCAACCATGCCCTGGCTTGCATCATGGCTACAAGTTTGTAGGTTATTTCCTTGTTTGGTTAACGGACCCCAATGTTTACAGTTGTCACCTCACAAATCACACAGCAACTTTGACACTAATAGATATTAGAATAGAGCTTGCCAGAGACCTAGTAGCTTGTAAGTGGCAACGGTACACGAAGAGAAAGGAGGCTGCCCACAAGTCCCTCTGTGACCTTGTCTAATCACAGGGCAGCGATCTCTTGCTCTCTTTTCATATCGCAAGATTTAGCCCCTGGCGTGCTCTATTATAATATCTCTCTGCTTTTCCACGGATCACTTTTCTTTTAAGTCCAGAATGCGTTAATCTTTTACCTTCTAAGTGATGTTACCATTTTTTCTTCTTTACGTGATGAAAAAGGATGAATTGAAAAAAAAGAACATTCTGTCGACTAGATGCTTGATAAACATTATGTAAAAAAATTTAAAAGGTGTTCTGTTATCCGAATACTTAGTTAAACCTACACTGTATGCATCAGTCATAAGGGTTCCTTTCACATTTTGTAAATTATTTTTAACATTCTTGTATTATTGTATTTTTTTTATTAATTATCTGGTTTTTCAAATCTTTTCAAGGCTAGCCTAGCACCTCTTTTAATAAGTTTCTAATATTCCAAATTATTCAAACTTCTAACTCCTAATAAAATCACTAGTCGATCTATTCGTTTTTTAAGATATTAAGTTCTGAAACTTAAAAAGTTGAAATTTTTTAAGTCTTAATGAGTATTAGATTGTTTTCTTCGTCATTAATTTTTACATAACAGTTAACAATGTGATGATAATCGATGAAAAAAAAGAATATTATTTTTACTATATGCCTAATTTAGGGTAATGTGTTTCTTTTATGGTGTCTGTTATGTAGTATTCAATCAAACCTTTTTTTTGTCATAAGTTATACTTTCCGACCTACTGCGGTGTCGATATATATTAGGGTGTCCGTTACTTACCGATTTTAACTTTTTGATCATATACCCCCTGGAATCTCTTTGTTGTATTCTAAAATGATAATCCATACCCTGAAAACCCGAAAATTTTGGATTTAACACATGCCTGTAGACGCAATTGGATTTCCCATTTAAATAGCATGGGATTCTAAAATTTTAACCTTGTTTGATTTTTTTCCCACTTAAAGTTTTTTTTCTGGATTTTTAAATCATACCGTTGAATTACATGTCACTTAGACCCGATTTATGATTTTTTCCAGCTCAATATGAGCAAATTAAAAAAGTTCAATTTTGGCCTTCGGAGCCTTCAAAGAATAAAAAATCCAAAATCTGAAATTTTTTTAACTTGCTTATTTTGAGCTAGAAAAATAAATTAATGAAGCCCAAGTGACATGTAATTCAATAGTATGATTTAGAAATCCAGAAAAATACTTTGAGGTCAAAAAAATCAAACAAGGTTGAAATTTGAAAGTCCTACGCTATTTAAATAGGAAATCAAATTGCGTCTAGGGGCATGTGTTATATCCAAAATTTTCGGATTTTCAGGGTATGGATTATTATTTTAGAATGCAACGAAGAGATTTAGTTGTGATCAAAAAGTCAAAATCAGTAAATAACGGACACCCTAATAAATATATGTATTTTTTTTTCTTGTAAATCATCAGTTTTTCAACACTTTTTTTAAGTATGATAAGTGCCAAAGACTATTATCAATAATTCTCCTGACCACCCGAGACTTACTTTTTCCCCGAGAACCACCTTCACTGGGACTGCTCCATCCAAGTCGCTCGATTCTCAACTGTAGTAGGAAGCAGGACTGGAGTGTCGGGGATACCAGCATCGAACGCTTGGGAAAAATGCCAACAATAAATGTCATAAGCACACCCCACGAATCCAGAAAAAAGATAGAAGTTGGCCTTTATCGACGAGAGATAGCTGAGCTCGTCGATCAAGCATCAACGGACGACTTTATACACCCCTCGCTGCTTTCCGATCAAGATAAGGTGAAGTTGTACTCGCAGCAATGTAATATGGCTTGCGATAGCGCAACGCTACAGATTATTAGGAGTACTTGCCTCATGCTGCGAATTCAAGGAAAGCTATTTTAGCTTGACTTTCTCGTAGCATCAAACCTATGACGCCAGATAGTAGGCCTAACTATTTTGCTTTCTGAGCAATCTATCTTGGACTCAACCAGAGGAGTACTGTACTTCGGATGAGACCAATGAGTGATCATCCCGTTCATCTTACGGCCACCCCGGCACAGGTATCAAGTTAATGGAAGAATCTCCTCTATTAATAATATACCTTACCGTATCGATTGTCAAAACCGACAGTCGCTTTACAGACGAGTTGGCCAGGTATCGGCTTTCCTCGGAAGAAAACCCCTGGAGGTCTAAAAAACGTTCGGAAAAACCCTCTCATTGTCTTAAAAATCGGATAAGCATGTTTTTGGCACCTTGGGTACACCTTCCATCGAATGTGCCCGAGAAAAAAAACTTGATAATTTTCCGATGTGATTCGAACCCCGGTCTCTTAGAGTTTCTGAGATTAGGCAGTTGGCACGTTAACCGCTGAGCCATATAAGCTTCTACTTCAGCTTGTATAAACTTTACAAAAAAAAGGGAAAAAATTATTTAAAAACCCTCAATGCTTTATTTAAAATACCCTAAGAAGGTAAAATTTTTTTTCAAATAACTAATATTAGTATAAATATTTATTTATTTATAACCAGAGTATGCAAAAAACATACAGTGCAATAGAAACATACATATTTTCTTACAACCCTGCAGAGGTGTATGCAAATACCTGTTCGCAGGCTGGTTAACCCTTGATCTGATTAACATGTACAAAATCTTATAACCTTATTACTATTAACTAACATGCCAGCTAGGTTATCATCCAAATAATTAAATAGCATATTACTATTTGGATGATTCATAGAAATTGCATGTAATATATTTAGTGATCACATTACAATTCGAGATAAAATTAATATATTTTATAAAAGCATATTTGTACACATCTATTTTTCTATTTTATCTCAATTTTGTGTCTTTGTAATATCTAATGTTTTTAGATCATTTGATAATTAATTGAGTAATTTTGCAGCACGTATATAACTGTCTGTATAACTAACGGTTTTCGTTATTTTTGTAAATATTGTATTAGTTTTTTTCTAGTTCTTCTATTAGATATCTTAAATTGTTTTTGTAATTCACTGTAATAAAATTGTATAGACTCAAAAAAAAAAGTTGTTTTAAAGATAAAGGCTTGTCTATCATACAAACATTTTTACTTACAACTTTTAAAAGTCTATTTTGTATTTTCTGTAGAATATTTATGTGAGTAGTACATGCACCACATATAACATAGCTTATTATGCTGTGAAAAAAAAGCACAATATATAATTTATAGTGTATCGCAATTCATGTGCTTAGAGATTTTATAAAAGATAAATAATAAATACTTAGTTTTTTTAAATAATTTTTTCAATGTGTTAGTCCCATTTCAAGTTGTAATCGAAGATTAACCCCAAATACTTGCAATATTCCACCCTTTTTTTTTTATCCTCAATAGCAATATTTAATGTTCTAGCTACGCTAGCACAGTAGTTTACAAAAGTCATTAACACTGTTTTATCTATATTAAGTGGCAGATCGTTCAGAGCCAGCCAATCAGCAGTCTGAGCTGGATAATTATTCATATTACTTTCTACCTTATTCCAAGAATCACTAACCGATATAATTGCAGTATAGTCAGCATAAGGCAGAATACAACCAATTGGCATAGACGTTAAAAGATCATTAGCATATATTATAAACAATAACGGACCTACAATTCTCACAGACTGACATCTATTGTCAAGATAGCTTTTGATTAAATCAAACACAGTATCTTAAATACCATAGTTATACAGCTTTTCTAACAATATAGTATGACTCACAGTATCAAAAGCGTTTGCCAAATCAATAAAAGTTATCGTAATTGGCCTACTTTTATCTAAGTCATTATTTACTATTTTAGGTACATAATTTGTAGCATTTTTAGTTCCTTTTCCTTTGATAAAACCAAATTGATTTTCAGCTATATAGTATTATTGTGATGTACAAAATTTACAATCTTGTTATGTATTATCTTTTCAAATATTTTTATGTGCTATATATAAGAGATATAGGACAATAGTTTAACATTTATTTTTTGTATCCAGACTTGTGTATAGGTACAACATCAGCAATTTTTTGTGCATCAGGCCATATCGATTCATCAATTCACATGTTAAAAATGTTCACGAGTACATCACTATTAAACACAGATAATATTTTAAGAACTTTGTATTTATTTTGTCTATTCCACCATTATTATATTTTAATTCCTTTATGATTTTTTGGACTTCAAAACGCTTTGTAGGCACTAAATAAATCGAACTTTTATTAATATTTGGTAGTTTTATACTGTAAGTTAGTGGTTTAACTATATTTTTACGTAAGCTTACACCTATTTCACAAAAACATTCATTAAAATAATTAACTTTTTCGATCTTTTCACTTACTAAATGTTCTCCTTCATCATAAATATCTTTTATAATGCTTTTTTTATTTGTATCTTCCTAATTAACTTTGGTATTTATAATGTTCCAAAGTTTCCTAGAATCTTAATTTTTTTGCGAGATTTTATTAATGAATAAGTCATCCAGCTTTTCCTAGAGACATGACTGTTTTTTTCCCAATCGTAGTTATGGTTTTTTTGAATTTTTCTATACCATTTTGTATCATGTCAATAAGATTATTTATAGATTTATGTGGTTCATGTATTGATTCTATGTCCTACCAGTACAAGTAATTTACTATTATTTTAAATTTATTGTAATTGAAATGAAATTGCAGTCTATCTTTATTTTTTTTTTTTCTTTACATTTATTTAGTTCAATAAATAGAGGATGGTGATCAGGAGTTGTTCGTGCCAATTTAAAAGTATTTGCTTCAAAGTTGTTATTTTTAATAAAAATATTATCAATACATATACCACTTCCGCTGTCATCTTTTGGTCTAGTTATATTAATAAGACCTGGATAATATCCGTTTTCTGTTAGATTATTGAAAAAATATTTGCTAATCATATTGAACTCTGCTATATTAATGTTGACATCTGCAATAATCAAAAGATTTTTAATGTTTCTCATTTTTTGTATTGATTTCTTCATACACAAATTGAATCTAACTCAAGCAAAGTTGTGGCATCTATATATTGAACTCATATGTATATTTAGCATGAACTTATATCATTATTTAGCATGATTCGAGTGTGTAAAACTTTTAGTTTCTCTATTTCAATTATTTAAGTGATATCGTCAACCTTATTTTTAATATCTACAACTACTTCATCAGCTTGATTATTGATTTATCCTACCAAAATTATAATATACCTTTACCCTTGTATTACATATTGTTGTAATGTTCAAGAATCCATGATTCGGCACATACAATCATAACTGGTTTGATCCTAAGTCTCTCAATAAAGATTTACAATTTTTTATTATTGGCATTTAAACTTCGCATGTTAACGTATACAATTTTTTTTTTTTTTTTTTTTACATCCCCATACATGTATACAATTTTTATCAACCTCTGAGAAGCATACGTCTATTTTTATTTGAAAATTTTTATGTGATTTTTCATTATACGGTGTATCTAAAAAGTAAATTTCAGTAAACCAATTTTATTGTATGATAACTCTGAGTACATCATATAAACTGCGTCACTTTACATTGTTTAAAATTATAATTTAAATGTAACAACAAAAATTATTGCTTTAAAACAAAAAGATTGTTCATGCAAATAAAATTTGCTTGCTGAAAATAACTTTTGAGATGCACCGTAAGATAATAAATCACATAATCATTCACAAATAAAAATAGACTTTTGCTCCTTAGAGGTTGGTAAAAAATTATATACATTTATTACAGCGTCCTTTTTTGGATGGTTTCTTCGCGGATAGGTGTCGACACAAACATAAGAAGTAATACCGCGGGATACCCCAAATCAAGACCTGACACACAGCTATGGGATTCGACTGTATGCTGGAGGTCGGGTTCGTGGCCCAACATAAAAGAAATATTTTGACGTCACCTTAATAATACCGATTTTTTCTAATATTAATTTATAATTCACTTCTCGGATCTTTTCCTCGTCACAGACATATGACTGTAATCTATAGGAAAATATCTCTTTGCTGATTCTCGTGATTACATAATGTAAAATCTCCCTCGTACTTACATGGCATAATGCAATGATAATTCTGATTTTTGTTCGTTCAATAACAATAAAAAAGATATTAAAATAACGATCAATTAGACTTGTTTATTTTCTGAAAAGGGTAGGGTTTTATTTGAATGAGCGTTTAGAGATTTCTTTACAACAAAATAAATCGTTCTTTATTTTTATATTTTCCATCAATCTAATACAAACTTGAATATGTGTATGTATACTATCTTACCTGTTTATTCCCCAAACGAAATTGAATATCCGGAATTCTAATTCAATTTAAAATAGTAATATAAGCCACACTTACTCATAGAAAGAAAAAAAAGATAATCAAAATAGGTGTATCTGCCGAGCAAAACTTTTTATATGACGAAATATGTATCAATCAATGTTCTCGATTTTACCGACCGCTGGAGATTTCTACACTCCTTTAATTCACCGAGAGATTTTCTACCTTATCGATTCCCAGAAATGTCTATACTAATTTTCTATTTTACCGACCAATGAATATTTATGAACCCTTTTTATCTATCGGAACTACTCGTCTGTACCGACTGATCAGAATTCGCGGGATAAACATATATATGCTAGTTATAAACACACGAACACTTTTTAAGAACAGGTCGCGTCTTAGGGTCTCCAGTGTGTCCAAAAATATCCGTAAATCTCCTAGGGTGCCTTCGCCTAAGACACGTAGTCTCTGTTTCGCCAGAGGATCAAGGATACCTGGGGGGTACAGAAGCCGAACTTTCCAGGTAGTACCGGCTAGTGAATATGCTCACACTTTCTCCAGGAGATCCGCTAGGCTCAGTTTCGTCTCGGATGATGTCGGCTGGGTCGGTTATCTTCTCTCTCTCGCACTGGACTTAGCGGTGAACTGCTTTGCGTCGCACTGGATGGATTCCGGGAACTTCCCGCGTGCTATGTCGCAAAGAAGAAAAATTCGTAGTGCACGAATACTCATCACGATGAATGGAAAACTCGATATCTCCATGATTAGCGGGTGCAAGCTCCAGACCGTAGACTGACTCGTTCGATGCCGCGGCTTGCCTTTTGCCAGTATGCACCGCTGCATCATACTAATATTTGTTACTTCAAAAAAAATATTTCACTTTCTGAGTGTATTTCGAATTAATCGTTCAGATTTTTTAAATAACTTTTTCCAACTTATAAGGAGTCCATATAAGTTGATGTTAGAGCTATGATGGCTCAACTGTTATCATGCTAGCTACCTAGTCTGAGAAACTCCGAAAGACCGGGGTTCAAATCCCGTAAAAAAATTATAGCGATTTTTTTCTTGGAATTTTTTGATGGAAGGATGCCAAAAAACCAGTTATATAATTTGAAGACTATCAAATTGGACCTCCTGGGGCTTCCTTCCAAGAAAATCCAACAACTGGCCAGCTCGTCGGTAAAGTCCCTGTCGGTTTTAACAATCGGTACAGTAAGGTAAATAATAAATGGAGAAGATCCTTCCATTAACTTGATACCTGTACCGGGGTGTGCTTCGGACGATCGCTGCGCCCTATAAATAGTACTCAGTATGATGAATGGCCGGGTAATATAAGCATACAAAATACAAGCTGAACTCTTTTTGAACCGATTGTACCGACAAATTTTAGTAAATTATACAATCCATCGCCACGTAATATTTGATGAGCCCTTAAATTGAGTTGCATTTGTTTATGCTAAATAATACGAACATGTATGGGTGCGTCCAATCCAAGCAGATTAGTGAATGGAAAGTAACTAGGAAAAATATATAAAGACATTAATCGACAGATTTTGACCCGCTTTTTCTGATGGTGCAGTAAGTTTTAGCTTAAATATTTGTTTTCTCCACTTGAATCAATTTCTTAGTTTAGGCTGTTTTTCCTCAAAGAACATATATCTTTTTTTCAACTTTCATAAGTTGAAAGCTCAACTCTGTAACTACAAACATGCACGTGGTACCAAATCAACGTATTTTTCATAATATACATAATAATACCAATAAATAATCATGCCGGCAATAATAGTAGAACTGCATCTGATTTCGATAAAGGTCATAACTCATAATGTTTCATGATCAAACCAATTACTTGTAAACTATCTCATCAAACGGCAAGACACGTCAAGATAGCATTTCCAATATATGATGTACACACTCACACTTAAAATCACAGCTTTTTTGTAAAAAAAAAAGAGACTAAGTGCGACAAGTTCTTAACAAGGCAGATACAATAGTGTTGTCCGCTAAAACAATGTGTCTCGCTCATCTCGTCTCGCTCGCTCGCCAGGCTACGTTTTCCATACTATAATTTAAATTTATGTGGATGAAATACATTTGATTGTTATTATTTATTAACATTCTGATGAATTGGACTCAACTATACTATGTTAATTTAAAAAAAATGAGGAATAAATATATTTCCTATTTACTTCCTTAAGATAGAATACTATTTTATAATTAAAAAAAAACTTCCTAAACTGTGATTTAATTATGCCCAAAAAAATCGTATCGCTCTTTATAAGTGCATGTCATTTGCTATGCTTTAGTGGTCCCAACTTAAAAATGTGCATGTGTTTGGTTAAAGAGTTTCAACAAATGCAAGTTAAAAAAAAAAATACGTACTTTTAGAAAAAACAGACTAAACTTGGGAATCGATTAAAACAGGCATTAAAATTTTTCAAGCAAAACCTCACTGCATAATCAGATATAGCAGGTCAAAATCTATTGATTTATGTGTTTATGTTTTTCCCAGTCATTTTCTATCCATTGTAAACAAGTTAACCAGGAAGCTTTCGATGCGAAAAGGCGCTGTGGAGGCCGCGTGTTTCGTTTGGCTTCGGCACGCCCATATAAGCAACATATAGTAGCTGCCTGGAGTAAGTATACAGCTAACACGGCGGTACATGAATTATACGTGGATATTAGGGTGTCCGTTATTTACCAACTTTAATTTTTTTGATTATCTACCCTTTTTAAACTCTTCATTTCATCCAAAAATGAGAATCCCTTGCCTAAAACCAAAAAATTTTAGAGTTAATACGTGCCACCAGACACATTTAGATTTCCCATTTAAATAACATGGGACTTTTACATTTGAACTTTGTTCGATTTTTTTGACTACTTTAAGTATTTTTTCTGGATTTTTAAATCATACCAATAAATTAGATATCACTTGCGTTTGATTCATTTATTTTTTCTATCTCAAAATAAGCAAGTTGAAGAAATTATATATTTTGGATTTTTTGTTCTTTAAAATCTTTGAAGGTCAAAATCGAATTTTTTTAACTAGCTTATTTTGAGCTAGAAAGAATAAATGATTAAGTCCAAGTGATATGTAATTCAATTGTATGATTTATAAATCTATAAAAAATATCCAAAGATGTCAAAAAAACACACAAGGTTGAAATGTAAAAGTCCCGTGTTATTTATAGGAAATCCAAATGTGTCTGGTGACACGTGTTAACTCTAAAAATTTTTGGTTTTTAGGCAATGGATTTTTAGTTTTGGATGCAACAAAGAGCTCACAAAGGGTGGATGATCAAAAAATTTGAATTTTGTAAATAACGGACACCCTAATATATATATATTCTAGTGCGGCTTCGTCCCCTACACGTTTCCCGTGCCAACCCTCATATTTTAATATTTTTATTCTTATGACTAAGTACCTTCTCCAAGAATGTACTTTTCAATACATACATACGTACACACATAGCCACTAAAAAAAAATTCGTAAAAACTCACTTAGAAATCAAACAAGTATAGTCGAACAAGGTATCAAATAAAACTATTCAAGTTTTATGTGGTTTTCTTATCTATTTATTCCATACGAAAATCACATAAATCTTAAATAGTTTTATTTGATACCTTGTTACATTATAAATTCAATTAAGTAAACGCCAAATCAATTGACTGAATTTAGACGATATATGTAATAAGTTCACAGACTTAGCAAACAATAATTACTGATTCAATAGTAATGAATGACTCTAATCGGTAATTAAGCTGAAGACTGATACATATAATATATGAGGACGTCCACGCGAAATCAGCCACCCGGCGCACAGTGGTCTGAAAAGTACGAAAATTGCACTAAATTCGTGCGTTCGACGAATTTTCAACCAAAATTAACGTTTTTGGGCTTATTTTACGCCTAAGACCATAACCTACAAGAATACGTTTCCCTCAGTCCTGTGACGACTTTGTATATATATGTTTTTATGTATATATATATATATATATATATATATATATATCGAATTTCGATAGTCACATTACTGTGTATACATAAAAACGTTGTTAAAGTCAACCAATTTGTACCAAGTTTGGTGTATAGGGGTTTTTGGGGTCGCTGATTACGAATCTGGAGTTAAAATTGCCAAATTCAAAATGGCGGATCCAAGATGGCCGACAAAATTTTCAAAAATCAACTGATTTGTACCAAATTTGGTTAACGAGGGTTTTTCGGGTCGCTGATTACGAATATGGAGTTAGTTATGCCAAATTCAAAATGTTAGATACAAAATGGCGGACAAAATTTTCAAAAATCAACCGATTTGTACCAAATTTGGTGTACAGGGGTTTTTGGAGTCGCTGATTACGAATCTGGTGTTAGAGTTGCCAAATTCAAAATGGCGGATACAATATGGCGGACAAATTTTTTAAAAATCAACTGATTTGTACCAAATTTAATATACGGGGATTTTTAAGGTCGCTGATTACGAATCTGGAGTTAGATTTGATAAATTTGAAATGGCGGATACAAGATGGCGGACACAATTTTAAAAAATCAACCGATTTGTACCAAATTTGGTGTACAGGGGTTTTTGGGGTCGCTGATTACAAATCTGGAGTTAGATTTTCCAAATTCAAAATGGCGGATACAAGATGGCGGAAAAAGTTTTTTAAGAGTTAACTTATTTGTACCATATTTGGTGTACGGGTGTTTTTGGGGTCGCTGATCACGAATTGGCACACTAAGAGAAGGATTTATTAACTGTTAACATGCACGTATATTGAAAAAAAATTAGTTGGCATATTTATAACTGCCATGATATATTTTTTAGCTGAATAGACTACATTTACACTGAAAAAATATTATCGTAGTGTCTGCTATGAAGGCTATGGTAAGAACTACCACAATGATTTCTGGTTGCTTCTACCAGAAAACTGAGTAAAGGCTGCTATGTTCTATAGCAGTGTGTGC
>JAPYYV010008686.1:0-12444 GCA_030522625.1 Copidosoma aretas | reverse complement strand
ATTATATAAGTGTGTGCTTCATGTCCAACATCAAAGATATTTTTTCTAATTTTAAAGCGATTAATCATTATTATTTTACGGCTCATATAATTTTTTTAAAGGTTATGTTGCAGTTTCTCGAAAAAGTAGCGGTTGCCTGTTAAAGCCTATCTCTTCCCCTATAATTTAAAAAAAAAATGGTTGCAATCGGTTAAGAATTAAGGAGCAGGCAGATTTTTCAACCAAAAATGTGCTTTTTTTCCCACTGTGTGGCGGTTTGGAAAGAAAATTTAGGATTTATACCTAATTAAGATATTTATAACAATTTTTACAGTCGCAAAGCCTTTTTTTTTTTACTTTTTTTAGGGTAAAAATACTTAAATTTGAATTTTTATTTGGCTCTTTCTAACATTTTAATTCATCTTACTAAGTAATATTGTCTACTTTTTATTAAAGAATTACTAAGATTTTTGTATCACTCGTAACTCTGTAAAAAACTGGAGGGTTGTGATGATGTAAAGATTTATATGAATAAATAATTTATTTTTCCAGCTCTTTATACAAAATCTGAGTTTTATACTTTATTAAGGATTTTATAACGATTCTTATGGTTGAAAATGTGTTATTTCTCATTTTCTTAAAGTTTAAAAATAAAATTTATATTCTTTAATAGTAATAGGTGACAAAGATTTGTAGTTGCTTTTTTTTCTAATTTATTTCCATGAGCAACTACGTTTGGTTATTATTCAAGATGAACACAAAATTTTGATGGAAAATTAGTCACATATCTGTCAAAAACTAAAAAAATTGTTGATAGGTAATTGGGTCCATATGTATGCGTGCGCGTATGTGTGTATGTTTGTACGTAATTAATTCTATCATAGAAATCTCAGGATCAATTTTAATATTTCAGGGCTTAAAATGTTCATTTTCATGCCTTTATAGCGGCTCAAGAAAAAAGTCTAGTCTTATACTTTATTAGGATTTTATACCAAAGTTTTGATATTCAAACGCAGTTTTCTTGCGGTTTTCAGGGTACAAAGTGAGAATTGATTTTCTAAATAAATACATTTCGCGGAGCATTGAAACAGATTTGTTTTTAATGTAAATTATCTTTTTAACTTATGTCTTTTTTTCTAGTCAAGAAAAACTATAATTTCTTTTAAAAATCAGTAATCTTAGAGCTTCTTCGAGTTATCTCGATGATACAAGGTTAAAATGTTTATCTTTATATCCTTATATGCGTTCCGAACAAAATTTATGTTTTATAACTTATTTAGGTCTGAGACGCGGTTTTCAGCTACTTTTAGGGTCAACAATTTCATTTTTATCTTTATAATAGTTTTATCTCATAGAATATACCACAGCATTATTTTAAAAAAAATCTTTTTTTTTGTTATGTTGTTTTTTTCATTAAAGAAAATCTATATTTTTTTCTTTTCATCACATATCTTCGAAACCCTTGGGTAGTTTTGATGATCTATGGCTTGAAATGATTCTTTTTATAGCCTATATTTTTTCACTAAAAGATTTGTTATTTCATACCTTATTAAAGTTGTAATAGCGACTTTTTATGCTGAATAAACTGTTTTTTCTGTGTCAGGAATAAAAAATTTCAGTTTGAATTCGCAAATGGTTCTATTATAGAAAGAATCACAATGCTTTATATGATTCAAAAATATTCTTCCTATAAGATAGTTGTAATACGTATAATGGTTTATGCAATAGTTTTCAATTATTTTTTCAACTGTTTCTTATTTAAAAAATTTTGAACATTTTTTTTGTACTGTTTGGATAAAATTACAATCTTATGGTTTTACTGTCAGCGGTCTTGCTATTTGCGAGATAAGAAAAGTAAAAAAAAAATTTCTAAATAAATACGTCACATAATCAATAAATTAGCTTTATCCTCTATTCAAAATATCTTTTAAAAGAAAACCTACAACTATTTTGCAAAAACTAGCTATATCTCATAATTCACCTGGATAATTTTGATTATCCGAGCTTTAAAATGTTTTTTTAAGTTCGTATCGATTCTGAAAAAAATTCAAGTTTAATACCATATTTAGGTTGTTGAAACAATTTTTGTATGTTCAAAAAGCGTTTTTTTTTTCTATTCATCAATTACTGAGCAATAAAACAGATTTATTTAAAATTTTGAATTTTTGTATTACGTGATTTCTTTTTATTAACGTAAATCTACAATTTTTCTCCTTACATCAGTCATATCTTAAAAACTTTTTTCAATGATGCAGCGATCAATATTTTTGTTTCTTATCTTTATATTGATTTGAAAAAATATTATAAATTTTATTCCGTATTAAGGATTCTATAAAGATTTTTGATGTTAAACGGTTTTTGCTGTCCTTGGAGTTCGATATCAATGTACTTTGGTAAATAGTTATATCTTACAGATAGATGAATAGCTATCTACGATTCGATAATATTATAGCTGCAAGATAGTTAATAATTATTAACTATTGGTTAACTCTTTTATAAATTGAAACAATTTAAGAATATTATTTGTACTATTTAGGTGAAAACTTTTCAATCTTATTTTTAGAATCATTCTACTCCATGAAGCATAATATAGCTTCTTTTGACTTGTAAATTATTCGAATGTTTTATTCTAGTCTATTGTAGTTTAATAACTGTACGAGAATTCTGTTAACAAAGCGTTTTGCTAATTTATTGGCAGCAGTTTTATGTAGCTGTGACAGCAATCTTGAACTATGAAATTGCGCAATGTAGCAACGTAAATTCAAGGAAATCAAAAGATCCTACTAATGACATATACCCAAACGCATGCATATAGACCATAGTCGTATACAGTATAGAATAATAATCTTTACAGCAAGTGCAAAGAACAAAAGAAACGAGCTACATGAGTTATGTAGGCTATCTCGCAGCCGGAAGGAGAATTACACTTACAGACGTATTCGGAAATTGGTAAGCGGGCTGACCCATCAGGTATGGCCATGAGCGAGATGTATAGCTTATATTATCAATTTTCTTATTCCTCCATGAGTAGTAGTACTAAACGCTAAGTCTATATGTCTTCGTATGTCCATGATATAGACAAATCTTTACAAATATTATTAAAATTTCCACCTTTGTTCCAACAAAATGTGTCATTTCATAGGGAAGAATAAAAAAAAGCCTGAATATTTTAAGGTAAAATATCCGCATGTAATAATGAAATAATTTAAAATTTATTTTTTTAAATGAATTAATTTTGAGGTAAACAGCAGATAATTCTCTATAATTAACATGCATTTAGTATTGGAAAATCGTAAGTTTCTTTTTTGATATTTATTTTCTAAAACTTATTGGTGATTGACATTTTTCAAAATACTTATGTGTTTAGAATCACACAACCTTACTATGGTATTTTTTTGTACATCATTTAAATGCATTTTGCTTGCAAATCAGTACAGTCAAATATAAATTTTTACAAAAGCCCGTGTCAAAATTTCCAAACTTATCGCATTGTAGATCGAAAAATCGGTCGGTAAAAGATATCAAAAAGGATTTTACTGATCTTTGATAGTCTGATTAATTATGTTTATAAATTTACCCCTCAAGCACTTGTAAAAAGTGTAAGGTACTCCCTAAACTGTGATTTTCCGTATGTTACAAAACTTTTTTTACACAAATGAAATTTATGCGACATCATCCCTTTTGCTAAAGATGCAGCATGGACCCCAGCAGCCATAATAGCCCAAAGACATACAATACAAATGTTTCATTATGTACGAATTATTTGGAAAAAAGAAAAAGTTTTTAAATGTCCGAAAGAAAGTTTTACAATCTGACGTCTAAATTAGTCAATTTGCGATCATATATGGGGGAAGACACGTCAACTGCCCCAGCGCTACCGCAGACGGGCTATGTGAACGTGAAACACGCCTTCTTCACCTCGTCGTCTCGACCTTTGAACAATGATTTATAAGTACTAAAAAAATATAAACCTACGTATTTTATCCTCAGCTTTCTAATAGTGAGCTTGGTTTTTCAAAATTTTTGCATCATAACCTACAAAAATTAAAAAGCTTAAAAAACATGCAATATCTCACACTTCTACAATTTTGAAAATTTTTTTTTTCCATTAAGATCGAATTATAAGACATTTTAACGTAAATATAGTTCATAAAAAGATAGGAGTCTTTGATTTTTAAAGATTTTAAACGATGATTAATGCGATGCGCCCGCGCCGCCCGCGCCGCCGCGCCGCACTGCCACCGCGAGCGGCTGCGCTGGCGGCTTCGCTGGCGTTCTCTCTCTGTATGTAATGACGATGTAAATAATAGCCCTAACCTATAAAGATGGCAACCACTTAATGAGAACAGATTTGGCAACATCTTTTTGTTTTATTGATTATAATTTTCTCCTTTTATTCGTAAGTATGATTGTTTCTAATATTGCATTCGATGGCATTCCGAATTTCCATTTCATACTTTGTGATTTTTAGATAAGAGAAATTTGCTTTATGCTTATAGATATTGAATAGTGATCCGGTTTCACTATCGACAACCGAGAGATTCACGAAAAACCATTATAAAATGGTTGTGTGTTGTAATCCGTTACGATTAGAGAATCACTATGTCAATAGAAGTTCAGTAAAATTTCCGAACAGTTTGAAGGAAACATTCGAATTTATTCCAGACGGAACTATGATTTGCTTAAAACGCGAAGTCGAGGCTTTCAAGTTCATGAATGACAAAAATAACCACGATGGTAAATATGATAAAGCAGGTATTGCAGTTTTGGAGCAGATAAAAAAGAAACTCGTATCGTCAAACGATAAGTTTGAAAGAATCACGTTGCCCACCCTCGCTTTTACGTTTTGGAGTCGTCGAGAGCTCATGAAGGAATTTTGTTGCACCGAAAGAGAAGCTAGACAAGCTTTGGATTTAGTTGCCGAGTATGGGATACTTTTATCACCTGATAAAAAAAAGGGCGAAGTGTTATCTGATGAAATTAAAGATTGCGTGGAAAAATTTAACGAACAAGATAATATTAGTTGTTTAATGCCAGGAATAAAAGATATTATTTCTCTTAAACAGGGTAACGGCGAGCGAGTGCATGTTCAAGAAGACTACTGTTAGTTAATTTAAATGAATTGTTTATTTTATTTAAAAAGGAAAATCAAGACGTAAAAATTAGCTTTACGAAGTATACGCTACTCAGGCTGCCTCAATGCATTTTAGCAGATAGTAGTGGTACGTATAACGTATGCGTTTGCATGCATCACGAAAACGTCAAACGCATGTTAGACGCAATAAATTTAGAACAGCCAAATAAACCAACAGCCTCTCCCCTCACTAATTACATTGACTGCATAAATGCAATCGTATGCCGCAATGCCACTGAAAATTGTTATCTAGGGAACTGTTTAGATTGTCCGAATTACGGAAAACTTAAAAAAATTGTATTAGAGTGTTTGGAAGCCGAAAATATTTTTGAAATTAAATATGATGCATGGATGCACACTGATCGATGCACGATAGCATCAAACAATTTAAGAATTTGCGAGTACTTGGATTTACTTGGAAAAAAGATGATGAAGTTAAAGATACACGATTACTTTGCAAAACAACAATCTGCTTTTGTAAAAAGTTTGAAGAACAATCTAATCGGAAAAGAATTCATTGTTAGTTTTAAATTTGCAGAAAATAACGCATTTGTGGTACAAAACTCGGCTCAGTCTTTTTACTGGAACAACAACCAGGCAAAAATATTTACAATATTATTGTATTACAAGATAAACAATGAATTAAAGCGAAGAAGTTTGGCTCTTATCTCAGATTATCTTTCCCACGATACGATTGCTGTGTACGTTTATCAAAATATTATTATTCATTACTTGAAAGAAAATTTTGAACCAAAAAAAATTTATTATTTAAGTAACGGTGCCTCGCAGAACTTTAAAATCAAAACCAATTTATACCTCCTCTGAAACCATGAAAAAGACTTCAAGATACCGGCTAAGTAGCACTTTCACGCTACAGCTCCTGGAAAAAGAACTTGCGATGGAATAGGAGCAAATCTAAGAGAAGGCACTAGAAGATCGAGCTAACAGCTCTCGTCGTGTCACCATATTATAACAGCGGAAGATTTGTTTCGATGTGCCGAAAAACACTGCAAAGAAAAAATGGTTTTTTTTAGTAGCAAAAACGAATACGAGGATACTGCTTTAAAATTAAAAGAACAATGTTTTGCAGCAAAAATAATACCGGGTACTCTAAATTATCACGCTTTTATACGAGCAAATGAGAATAAATTTATACTAAAAACAACTTCTTTGAGCGCTCACTATGAAAGTTTTACAAAACTGAAATTACGAAAGCTGGCATCAATAACTACCGTTAATAAAAAGAAGAAGAAACAAAATAAGTATTGTAGCACGTTGCAACTTCACTAAAATTGTTAATGTTTAATATGTTTGTATAAATTTTAGTTTATTTCTTGATCTATCTATCAAAACTTTTATGAATTATCGATTGTTAATTATAAACTCACTTTTAAATAAAACTATTAGTATCAACGAATCATTCATTTATTAATTATGAATAAGTGTTCAACAATTATTATTTACATCGTCAGTACATACAGAGAGAGAGAGCACCCGCATTAATCGTCGTTTAAATGCTTTAAAAAAATGAAAAACTACTTTTTTTTATAAGCTATATTTACGTCAAATTGTCTCATCTTTCGATCTGAATGGTCCAAAAAATTTGCAAACTTGTAGAAGTATAAGATATTTCGTGTTCTTTAAGCTTTTCCATTTTTCTAAGGTTAAAATGCGAAAATTTTAAACATTTAAGTTTACTATTAGAAAGCTAAGGAAAAAATACGTAGGTTTGTATTTTTTTAGTATTTATTTATCATTGTTCAAAGATCGAAACGACGAGGTGAAGACGTGTTTTACGTCTACATAGCCCGTCTGCGGTAGCGTTGGGGTAATTGACGTGTTTTCTTCCATACAAAGTTAAGAAGTTAGCAGCAACAAACTATAAATAACTAATTTAATTGTTATTATTTTAATGATAAGTATGATCAGTACAATTATCTGATGCTATTAAAAAGCAATATTTTTTTTAATTCGATCACACAGAAAAGCATTAAAAGATATTATTCTGTTTGACATTAAGAACAGTAGGCTCACTCAGGCTACATTTCAGGGAAGGTTGAAATACTAATTGTCATAATTAAAGTACATAATTCCTCCAATGGTTGCTATCGAGAAATCCTACAGTAAGACTGGATTGTAGAAGAAATGTATCGAAGTATGTAGTTTACATTGATTTTTAGAATCCTTAAAATAATAAGAACTATGTTTTGATCTCTTTAAAATAATATTATTTTCTTACCACTTTGAATATTACAATTGATTTCTGTATATTAAAAAAGTTTAAATATTAATTATTTACCTTGGTCCGAAATTGCTAAAGTATTTGAGTCAGTAAGTATATTAGTTCCTGAACTACGTAGAAAAGTTGCTCGCCGTGATAAAGTGATATCATTGAACGGCTGCGAACTACTGTCACCAGAACTTTTTTCACTCTGAAATATCATATCAAAATATTTAATAGTTTTGTTTTGAGAAATATGCCTTTAATAATATAACATTTATTATTTATATTAATAAAATATCTTAAGTGTACAGAAACTCTTGTAGTAGATACAGTGAAAAAATTCACATTTTGTAATACGGTGCTTATAACATTTCAATTTTTCATCTTGACATAGTCATTATTTAAAAAACTAATGGCAATAGATGATTTTTAAAAGAAAAAAAATTGAATTGTTTGTTTACTGAGACGTTATTTCTATAAAATTTTGTCAGGGATGTTCAGGGATATCCACAAGGCATTTTCAAACCGTTAAGCAAGTGAACGGAAAAATTTTGTGTAGTTAGGATAATAATACTAGCTAGATAAGTTTTAAGGAGGCGTTTGTTGGAAGATACCGAAAGAATACTATAGAAAATTTGATTTTAATGCTAGTAACTATTACAACTAAGATACAGACATGTCAGCCTTGCTTTATTGTATAGTTGACAATACATTAACTTCCTCTCTTAACAGCATCACATAAATTTATTGGTAGACACAAATTTAGATTATTCGCTCAGTTTCCTTAGCTTTTCTTTCGTGTAATGCATAGAAACTTGGAATACTGTATTGATAACAATATCTTATAACACTCATCATTTCCTTTCAATAAGACAGTAGCTGTGGTGAGACACATAAACAAAGTCTTGTACCCATTCTACGTTCTAATAACTAACGCTTTATTCCAATTTTTAATTTAAAAAAATGTCATGATCTATACTTTTGCAATAAATATCTTTTTCTACGACTAAAATTTTCTTTTTTTTCTTTTCTCTCTCTGAATATTAAGATTAATTTATAATTTGTTGTATGATAACTGAGTCCAAGTGTTAAAAGCTTCCTTCTGGATCTAAAATTCATCATTTGCTTGATGAATTTATATCACTCTATGCTAATGTGATGTTTTATTGTATTTTTATAATTGTACATGGGGCTACGCAGAAACCGTATGGCTCTAAAAAGGGGGACAGAGGGTTGCTAAAAAGCTATGTGTGGGGGCGTGTATGGGGGAAGGAGTATATAAGTACCTAAGCTACGTGGTTTTTATTGTTCATCCTCGCTAGAGATAGTGCACAGTATGCACACTATCCCGTGTTCCAACCTAACCCAACATTCAGAAAAGTTTTTTGTCTACCACCGCTGACAGATCCTGGAGATTGAAAACCTCAAGTCAGGCGAGTGCATCTAGTGTGTGCTAAGTAAAAAGTATAGTCATCAACATAATGCAGTATTGCACAATACTTTTAAGGCTTGTCACAGTTGCCATGCTAGTTATTTGTCGAAAGAATGAATTTATAGCAGAGTAAATGAGATGTGAAAGTCTTTAAAAGAAGACAAAAAATCGTTTTCCGAGAATATGGAAAATAAATTAATATTGTTGACACAAAAAGAATGAAAAAATACGCCCCATTAAAGAAATCTTTTTTTTCATAGGTCCAACTAATTTAAATATCCTAACGTGAAGTTTTTAATTTTTAAAGTGTAATTTTCCTTAATTTTTCTGCGTAATTCATTAAATATTTTATAAATCCGAAAATCTGAATATGTGTCTTTAACTTCAGCAACTGATATAAGCAGTAAACTATTTGCAGATATTGATTCTGCATCTTTCCAAGTCAACTGTATCATGAAAATAGAATAACCCTTTGATAAGACTACAAGAAATATGCCTTTTACTTTAGCTTCTGATGATAGCTGTAGATCAAGTGTGGATATGAAATCTTTATATGTATATGTTGATTTTGCTGAGAACGGTTACAATAATTAAGAAGCAAATGAGTTGTTTGTTTCAGGTAAGAGTAATTATAGATTAAAGTATACATATGTTTTGAGTAGGAGATAAGAAGGTTAAAGATGATCAATCAAATATTAACATTTACAAGAACTCTACAGCAGGTGGTACACTTACTAGTACTTTGACAACTTGCTTGTTAACCACCTCCTTGCAAGATGTTTTGATGGCCAAGAAAAGCTTTTTGGAAAAGCAGTGATTTGCAGAAATCGAGGGTCATAATTCTGGTCTTTCTTCGCCTTAAGTAAAGAAAGACATAAAGAATTATGTAAAGTAAATGGAAGCTGTTAAGAAACTATTGATGGCTCGAAAGAAGAAAGTTAAACCAAAAAAAACGTTACAGAGCTGATGAGAAAAAAGTGTGGAAAATAATGATAAGAGGCTGAAAATTTGCAAGTAAGTAATTACCAACAGAGATCGCTGAATTTAATCGACGTAACAATAAATCAGATTTTTTAAAGATCTGTGTAAAAATCAAACACTAGTAACTTTGAAGAAAAACCAAAATGTCTGTTATTTTGTATAATTTATCGTTTAATATTTTGGATCCAGGATAATTGAGATAATTTCTGACTTAAATTCGTTCAACCAGATATTTTAAGGACAATTCTTGATATCGCGTTGTTAGGTGGAGCCATTGACGACAGTTGACGAACATAAATGATTCAAAGCTGTAATGCTTCGGACGATTCACACAAAGGATTTCAAGCATAAGTGTATTTGATATAACAAAAAGCTACGTATCTTTGACATTGTACTAGGAATTTCCATACAGCTAAAGGTAAAACAAATGCCAGTACGGTACCGGTAAAACTGTGTCAGGCTCACACCAATGCAAGAAACAACTATTCAGATTTTAAATTTTGCATGGCAGCAATGAAGTAACTATTTGTTTTAATCTGTAACAATATGTATCTGTATTCTATTTCTTGAGTTATGTTCTATTTAAATTACTTTAGAAAATAGTTTTAATCCTTGGTTTTAAGCGGATGACAAAAGTAGAGTCCCTGTTAGTATAACTGTTGCCAACAAACAAACATCGATATAAATGCATTTGGAGAATACGGTCATGTTACCAGATCAAATTCAAAATCTCTAACGTACTTAGGACCCATTTATATCACTATTCATAGCACTAATCATTGCTTTAGCGCCACAGCATCATATGCTTATGATTTCAAAAATCTCTTAAGTCTAAAATTTTTTAAAAGCTTATTTTATGGTACAAAATACAATTTATGTATACGGTGACTAAATGTTTCGCTCAGTTTTTTTTATCAAATTCGGGCGTATAACGCGACTTAAATAAATTTCTGATGTAAAAAACATTGTGCGAGTTTGAGTTCGGCGCCTACAGCTCGACCCCCACAATTCCTACGCGAGGGCGCCACTCTGCAGACTATGGCCGTGGCGCGGTCTCTGTGTGCTGCAACAACGAGCTTCTGCGATTCACCCATCGACTCTACAGCGGCAGAACGCCTGCAGGGTCGCTCCGATCACGTCGTGCTTCTTCGCCTGTGTGTGTTGATTATTGCGCTGTGACTCTTCAGAACAGAAATTGTCCTTTGTATGTACTCTTGGGCAAAATAAATTGGTTTTTGAAACATTGGTCCATTCGAGCCGGATAGGCAACCTACGACAGGAACCAGCGGTGGTGCAGCATTTCCAGCGGAAATGTAAGTATGTGATGTGCGAGCTCTGCGTTCATATGCGTATCGAGCAGCTCCATCCTCATCGATACACAAGATGGCGGATGGCAAGGCCATAACATACAGCCTGCCGCGGCCGCCGTGTGCCCACGTCGTGGAGCTAAGGATCGTTTGTGATGGAAACGGCCGCTGTCGCCTCGGGCCGCGTCGCAGATCATAAGGTTACGTTGACATGATTTACAATCCGCCGGGGTCGCTTCATGCCTGCACCGCGGTCTAATAGATTCCGGTGGTAAGATATCGCCGCGGCCGCCCAGGGCTCGTGTAGCGATTAATGAGGTTATGTTCGCATATCATTCGGTCTACCGTAGCTGCTGTATACCCGGGTCGCGAACAAGACTCCACGGGTGATACACAATCGGCCACAGCCGCTGAGTGCTCGCGCCGCGCCGCCGACGAGGGAGCTATTGACAATATCCCTCCCTCGTTTTCAGGACAGACGAAAGCTGGACAGCAATCCTGTCAACGCAACGCACACTCGTCGATGTGTTGGAGCGCTTCGCTCAAACCGTCGGCAGCACAGAGGAATGGTCCAGAGGTCTCGTCAAGGCACGACAAGGGCTGCTTGAGAGATATTGGTCAGACTTCCAAGCTGACCACACAGAGCTTCTGCGAACCGCTCCCGCAGACAAACAACCATACATACGGAACGAGCTTTACGTCGTCAGAGAACGACACTACATCAGCGCAGCCTCCCGACTCTACAACGCTAAGGACCGTCTTATGACGTCCTCGAATCCAGAAGATGCGCGACAAGTCCAAAGTTCAATTGGGCGTGGCCTTCGATTGCCTGAAATCAACATCCCGACCTTCTCCGGACGCCGAGAGGATTGGGAATCTTTCTGGGATTTATTTTGCGCTCTGATTCATGGCGATCAACATCTCAGCGACGTAGAAAGGCTCTACTACCTCAAGACCCACGTCGAAGGCGAGGCTAAGGCCACCCTAGACACCCTGAAAATTGTCGGCTCCAACTACTCAACCGCTTGGGCGCTTCTGGAAGCTCGGTTCGAACACCGCCGGCTTCTAGTACAGGACCACATCATAGCTCTCCGCAACATGAAGCCGCTACGGGAAGAAACGGCTTCAGACCTACAACGCCTCCTGGATACGGTCGAAAAGCATCGAGACAGACTCAAAGTTCTACAGCAACCTGTCGAACAGTGGGACGTTTGGTTCATCTCATTTGCGGCCAGCTGCATAAATACATCAACGCGAAGAGCTTGGGAGGATGAGTTAGAAAAGATTAAAGCTGCAGCAGATTCAAACGCCGAAGCAAATGTCGCCACGTTTGCCGCCCTGTCACGCTTTCTGCGTCGCCGTTGTCGCTCGCTTAGCTCCGTTGAAG
>JAPYYV010008685.1:0-12445 GCA_030522625.1 Copidosoma aretas | reverse complement strand
GGGCCTTCGCACGGCTGTAGTTTACTTTTTTATCTTCTGTTAGGATTAAGCAAAATTGTTCCAATATCATGTTCAAATAAAATACTGGCATTTCTGTTCGCTAGAATATTGTAAGGTAAAGTGTGCGCTCGAAGGGGAGGGGAAAGCAGCAGCCTGGCGTGCTCCGCGCTGCCTCGCCGCTGCACCGCCGTGCCGCTGCCGCTACTCTCCTGACGCCACCGCCGCTATTGTCTCTTATACTCCGCGCTGATTGGTCCACTTTATTATTAATTATCTCTTCATAGTTGCTGTTTAGCAACAAAATTTATTAATGATTCTCGCCCTGAAATTAACTAATTTATCTAGTGTTAACGTACAATGCGGTTGTTTTTTAACACCCTGTATAACGTAGAAGGTTTGCTGTACGCGCATGACGTAGAAGACCCGCTCACTGCATTCTTAATGCTTAAGTAAATGCTTTAGGATGTCACACCATGGCTTCCGCTTCGCTTATTTACGGCTTCGGCAATTTAAAGAAAGTGAAAACTAGAATAATTATGTTAGATACGTACTGCTTATAATGATAACAAAAAAATAATAATGTGAAACAAAATAATAATAATAATCATGAAAATAGTAAGGCTGATTAATTGAAGAGAATTATTAAATTACCTCTTCCCATAAATAGTTAAAGAAATAAGAATATGACATAGAAATAAGTACATATTAGATGTATTTATATAAGTGTATATAAATATAGAATGTTTTGGATCGAAAAGGTTTTATCTCTAAAAATAAGTTGAGTCAGTAATATTTACCATCCTCACAGTTTATTTGTTATATATTTTAATGTAGCAAAATTTTCACGATATTTATAATACATATTGTTAATTGGTGTACTGCTGGTAAGCTGTATATTATGTCTTAGACGTACTGCGACTAAAAAGTCAGCTTTTCAATCGGGTATCAAGTATAGAGTAAAATCTTGATATTAATAATTTTAATTAATATTAAAAAATAAGGATGCGATTGGATGTCGAGCGAGGTACATAAGGCTCTTTATTATGATAAAAGAATCATTATTTTATTTTATTTTTATGTAGCGCACAACGTTGGAAGGTAACTATTACATAAGTACTAAAATATTAATTAACGAAATAATAAATTATCAGTAGTAAGTGGAAAATTAGTCAACCATTTAGAATATCGATTCCCCACACACTGTTATAAAAAGTGTATCATAGTAAGTTTTATTGTAACTTAGATTACGACAATGTTTTTACCGTGTGTATACATTAATCAATTTATTTAATGGAAGTCAAAATGTGAAAATACTTTCTCATTCAAGTATTATAGATCATCTAAGTCTTTGATGATAACTTTCAAATTATTTTGATAGACCATTTTTATATGAATCGAATAATTCGTCAATAAACAAATATACAATAACAATGTATAAAATTTCAGAATACTGAAGTATTAAATATGCTTATTCATTAATACTCCGGTATTGTTGAATCTTATAGATTTTTAGTAAGCATTATTGTATCAATGAATTATGCTGTAAATAAAAAAATATTTTTTGAGACTAATTTGAAAATTATAATAAAAAGTTGGGATAAGCTATAACATTTCAATTAGCGAGTATCTTCATATTTTGTCTTCCATTAGAATCAATCGGTTTATGTAACAACCATCGTATGTAACACTTAATGACAATCGCAAACATGAAATGATTCACTGTAATGTACTTTATATAACAGTGTGTGGGTATTTTCCGCACTTGTTTTAGTATGGACAGTCTGAGGCTCGACACCCTAATGACACTTTGTGGAAAACGGTGAAGGAAACACTTATTGTCCACTCATTACTGATACTTTAATATTTCATTAGCTCGTTGGTCTAACCTCAGTGGATGGTCTTACGCAGAACTGATATGGGAAACAGATCACACACACCACACACACTTACTTACACCACCCTTTCACCCAGTTACACATTTCTGGGGATTTATAAATAAATGAACCATGACCTTGTTTTAGGAGGCTGGTCTCGGGTGAGGAGGCCTGCCGTGTTTGCCGTGCGGTGTGACCAGTAAATGGCTAAAGGGAGATCCTGGGCAGGGAGGTGATACCGAGGATGCGAGCCGAAGTGACCCAAGCTGTCTGTGGCTACTGCTAACTGCAAAACGGGGTGGCTAGATACCTAGCCAGTTCCAGTCAATCAGCTTACACTGGAGAAGGGGTGAGTTTGAGGTGGCTTGGCTGCGACACTGCTGTTGCTTGGTCGGCCTAGGCGGGTACGTACTGGGCGGAGCTTGCCTGGGAGTTGGGCAGTCTCTGCCTTGCTCTTGCGTTGGACGGGCCTGGCGGTAGCTTGCTCGGGTCAGCCGAGCTTCTGTGGTGGTATGGCTGGGCTGTTCCAGCTGTGCTTTTCTCTCAGTGAGGCAAGCGCGTTCTGTCACGTGATGTCTGCCGGAAACTCTCCAGAAAGCAGAGCACTTTTTGGTTGGGGTGCAATGCTCAAGAGAGTGAAAGTGGGCTAGCGTAGCAGGGCGTGCTATATTCCGGGGTCACAAACCCAGTCTGGCACCGCTCTACAGTCATATGCTGTGGACCAAGTCGGCTGCCTCCATAGACCTGAGGGATCCAGATTGGTTGGGGCGAACCTTGGAACGAAGATTTTGTGGCAGGTATGGCTTCTACTCAACCAACTATGAATAATAGGGCGAAAGGAGGGATTAACTTTGCCAATCTCTGTTTGCATCGGGGATGGCAGTCACCTGCTGATTACTCCCACAACTCGAAGGCAAAGGAGAGCGGAGACGAGAATAGTGGGGAGACCGAGCAGGAATCCTCAGCTGCCGAGCTTATCCTTCTCATACAGCTAAAAAAGGCCATATATAAAATTGCGAAATACCTGAAGGAGGCCAAAAAGCCTTACCAGCCCCAACCCATTCAGGAGGGTATTAAAGCAGCATAAATGGCGGTGGAGGGTCTCCTTAAGCTTTAAAAAAGCACAGTGGTGGCTCCAAAACAATGTCAGACTGGCTCTGTTTCTTTAACAAAGTAGGGAATGGGCAAGAGAAAAAAGGGATGCAGTGACACCCAGCCCTCCAGATGCAGGACTTCATGCCTCAAAGAAAAATACCGAGAGAGTGATGCCACCTCGTGTCCTCCCACCTTGCACGGACAGGGGACGCAACGGGATCAAAATCCTGGAGATAAGGGAGACCAGTGGATCCCACTGGGGAATAAAAAGTCTTAAAAGAAAAATGAGGGTGATAAGAGTAACAATGACAAAAAGCAATCGCGACTTAGAAGGAAGCCGGAAGCAGTCCTTGTCATGCCAGGCGAAGAAAAAAAGTACGCCGACGTACTTAAAAATATGAAGATGGTGGATATCACCCAGTTGGAGGTGAGTGTATCTAAAGTCCGGGAAACGAGAAAAAGAGGGGTCCTGGTGGAGTTAAAGGACTGTACGGTGCAGGGCAATGCTGGAAAAAGCATTTAGCAAGGTGGTAGAAATAGAAGCAGGAGTTCGATCCTTGCTCCTCAAGGCAACTTGAGAAGTAAGGGATGTTGACACGACCGTCACAAAAGAAGAGGTGGAGGGAGCAGCCATGCACTCTTTACAAAGGATACGGATAGAGTAGAAGTGTGACTACCCTCCGGCTCTTTGCGGGGGAACCGCATTGCCAGGGTGACCGCGCCCACGTCAGTTGCCGGAGTCCTGGACAAAACGATCTACGTGAAAATAGAATAGGTTAACTGCAGTATCGGCCCGGCAGAAAAAAAAAACAAGCGCTACTCCAGGTGCTTGTGATTCGGGCAATTGGCTGGAAACTTTAAGGGCACAAACAGGGCCGGTGCATGATAAAGGTATGGTTAGAAGGGTCATCAGGCCAGGGACTGCCACACAAAATAAGCGCGGTGCTGATGCTGCTCACAGAAGTTAATGTCCTGGTACGTCTGCTATCGTGGTGCGGATCTACTCATGATTAGCGAGCAGTACAATCGATTCATCAAAAGTTTATCATCATACAGATACCCTGGTTTTAGATTTGTGCAGCTGTATTTTCAATTTAATAATTCAGAAGCAAGCTAAAATGTGAACGTGTAAGTGAACTGATAAAGAACATTAAAAAGAAGATATGTATGGTTTAAATTCTGTATGTACATGGGTAGACACACTGAAAAAAAATAGAAGCTGCTACTGCCCCGCAACGTGCAGTAGCTATACCGAATGGTAGCACAGCAAGATTCTCGCACTCCGGCGCAGTGGCTGAGCCGATGGGTGCAGTAAGAGCACCTATTGAGAGCAAAGGTAGTACCTAATGTGTGGCGTAGTAGCTTTTCACACGCGCGAGCCGCAATAGCGGCGCAGCCAGTGCACCGATTCGGCATATCTGCTGCTCCGAAGCCAGTGATGCTGCTTCCGCGCCACCTACGGCGCTATAGCAGCCTCTATTTTTTTCAGTGCATGGAATTTAATTACCGTCTAATTATTTACTGATCAGCGAAATATGCTACTTTTTAATTTTACATTGGGGGTATATAGTTTAGAAATATGATACTGCTGAAGAACCGGAAAATAAGAAAAGAAGAATTCAATGATTGTAATAAGGTAAAATATTTCAATTAATAAACAATTTAATAAAAGATGAGAAGAAATAATTTTGCTGAATGCTTTGTTCTATTTTCCTTTAATAATTTTTTATCAAAACGAAATAAAAAAAAAAAATAAAGAAAAACAAACAAAAATATTTACAATATCTGGTACTTTTACCAGAAACCTTGCTCGGGTAAGTTAGCGTTACGACGCACTATAGGAGTGACATGAGATTGAGACGTAGTAGTGTCGATATTAGCTTGAATCGTTGGGCGCGCTGACTGAGCTAGCGTTGGTTGATTTGTAGCATTCCACAAGGTCAATAACATCGTTCTTTTTGGAATTTTGATTGTATCTTTTAGCAATGTAGAATATATTTGTAACGATAAGGGTGTCATCTGATTTTGGATTTCAATACTTTGAACACGATGCTTGCAGCGCATCATCCCGTAAATTAATAATTTATACATCATTATAATTAAGTTTTGTCTGAAGGTTGCAGCTCCATAAACCAGATTTAAGAATTTTTGACTAGCAATTACTCTAAATTTTTCCTAGATTTCTTGAAGTGTTATAGCATCATGAGACTCAGCCGATCTAAAAACCATAACCTTTTACTCTTTTTCTTCACTCAGTAAACTGCTATTACAATTTGTATGCACGTCCTGTGCTAGCAGCTAAGGTAAGTTGATTGTTAACTCTGGTTTATAAATATACGAATAGCTAAGTATTGGAGTACTGATAAAATATAGCATAGCATCATGTGGTTAGGCAGTGCATTGTTCCTTAACAGCCAGTATACCGGAACCCTTAAGAGTGACGTCTTGACAAAAATCATGATTGTAGATCAATCTTAGTTAGAGCCGTTTCAAGTATGATAAAGCAATTCTTGAGTACTTTTTGAATGTTTCCAATATGATTTTTCAGAATCATATAATACAATATTGAATCCCTGTAAAACTTTTTTAGTAGGTTTTGAAAATAAAAGAGACTTGCATCCGGCACCATTAATGTTTGATTATTGCTATAGTTGGTCTGCACAATAACAATCTATCATAATGAACTGATTTATCTAAATAGGTTTCAACTGATAGGAAATAGTTTCCTTGATGATGATTTACAATTATATTTTTGACAGCAGGCTTTATGCTAATACAACCTTCAAGATTCGAACGAACATCTAATGGCATTAGAAGTGGATGCATCTTATAATTGTTTAACTCATCATCGCTTATGAGCGAAAAATTATATTAACGGCTAATTTTCCATCATTCAATACAGCCGAAGCGCGAGATAAAAAATGTAATTTGAAAATTGAAATTTAAGACTCATCCAAGTGTAAAGAGTAAGTAGTACTGTATGTATTGATGTTCTTGGTGATTTCATGAAAGAGATAATGGATTCAATGTCCTTCAGCAGTAGTTTCAACAGCATTGATAACTTACACGATCGTAGCGTATGATATAAATATTTCTCTAACTGCACTATACACCGTGTAACTATAACCTATGAGGTCAGCATAGGTTATAGTTACACGGTGTATATCCATTTGTTGCTTGGATTATGACAGTCAGTTCTTGTCATTCTAATGTACTATTGGTAAAGTTTATGATGTATTTTAATTTTTTATGGTTCTTTCATTGTCCCTTTGAGCTTTATCTAGTTGCCCGTGGCTCATTTTCGAATTCGATTGCACAATGTGTGTTTGGTTTGCAACTTATAGTAAAATATTTTAGGTTTTCATAAAAATATTGTTACATTATGTCGTAACTTCATCTACATCATTCGCATCTATTGTTCTGAACTATTTTTTAAAAACCTATCCTATTCAATCTAATGGAGCAGCTATTCTTTTGATATTATAAACGTTATTAAAATCAGAGTCAAAAGTAGCGAAATTTGGTGTAGAAAAATTTTGAAGCCTTTTCCGTTATAAAGGAATACTGTTCAATGATTGTTTAAGGGGACTCCGCTGCGGCAAGGTCGTACCTACATCAATCTTTGGGCGCTTATCACGGAGTCACATTCAACTCGCTAGTACTCAAAGAATACTCAATGAATCAGGCCCAAAAAAGTTACTGGCATCCCTAAGACTGTCTACTTTTGCATAGTATTTGTTAATAGTTTAAATGTTTGATGGCTTCGCTGAGAAAATTATAACCTCAAAACCCAAACTTTGATGGTCAAAAGGGTGTTTTAAATTAACAAAGACCGGAAATGTTTGAATACGATAGTATGCACTTACTTCTCAAGAGTGTGAATAAAAAAATTTATACCACGCTATTAAAAAGAAAAAATTTAAGAAGCCATTTAGTAAATAAGCATTGTGACGCGCTACGTTGCATCATGTGTTGTCGCCTGTTTTTTCACATTATCGCTTATAACTCAAAAAAAAGGTTCATTACCTTAGGGCCTTAGGGCCTCGAAGTGCCAATTTGTTCAGGAGTTCACAAGCTTCTATCCCACATGTATAGCTTGTTACGATAAAAACGCGTAAACTGCTTATTTTGAATGATAAACATGAGATAATGATGCTCCTCGTGTTATTTCCCGTAAAAAGAATTTTTTCTTACATTGTTTGTTAAAGACTATCGTGATATTTCGTCTTTTTCATGAATTCTTCTAATAATTATATCGCATTTATTTCATCACTACACTTAATATTTCCAAATTTCAGAGGGCCTAGCTTCATATTTTTTTAGAAATTAGATCGCAAAGATTTACGGTTATACACAGGCTCTTATGGAGAGGCCGTTGCCAACTGGTTTTTAAAGACACATTTTCACTTTTATCTCGGTTAATTTTCTTAAGAATTTCATAAAAAATGAATATAATAAAGTTAACCCTAATTTAAATAATTATTTCAAATTTCAGGAAGCCTAGCTTTACCCCTTTAAAGATTAATCGACTGAAAGTTACTACATAATGCTATTTGTACATCTGTATAGTGGTACACATCCAAACAAAAGTCTATGTTATCTATAAGTTTTCGCAATTGTAATTATTTTTCCGTTATTTTTCATGTGTGTACATCAGACTTAATACTTATTTACGTATGTCTTAGAAGAATACTTATATTAAAAGGATGTAAAACGAGAACTAATTTTGATGTTAACTGTAACACTACAACCCCTTTAAATGCGTTACAGGTATCAATTTATCATATATATTAACATGTGTCTTATAGTACCAACGATTGATGGTTCATCGAGCTGTTTATTCAAGTCATTGCGTGGACTCGTAAGATTTTCGCAATCTAGAATAATTGTGATTTTTGATTCTGTACGAATGATGAAAATTTAGTTTTGGTACATATAATAAATCCCTGGGATGTTGAAAATTTCATAATTATTATTCACTTACTTTGTTTTCGGGCCCCTCGTAGATCCCTGTACTACTGCTTGGAAAGATATTTGTTCCTTAAAACACTGTGCCAGCTTACGAAGCACTGATATTTCAGGTTATATTTGCGTTAATAAGAATTTTTGACTTGCGTGCGCCATCATTTTAAATGCATGCACTGGAAATCCCAGTGTATGACCGTGTACATGACACTTGGAATGATGTCGCACGCACATTAAATTTTGTGTTTGTGCGCAGTAACATAAAATATCAGTGCTTCCTAAAATATCAGTGCACGTTGTTTTAAGGAACAAATATCTTTCCGTGTAGTGCTAAGAGTTGGTGCGATGTGAAGGATTATATTTAAAGCAACGTGAAAATGATCTTGCAAGGTTGTTGAAATTCTCCTGCAACATGAATCTTCTCATTAAGGAGTTCTCATTTATAGCGGCGTTTAACTTTATTTAAATGTATTTCTAATTATTTTCCGTTTTTTGATGTAATGGTAATATTATTATGTTTACTTATATCTATAATTTCGAATGTTTCATGATATATTTATCCAATTTGCCGTTACGAGGTTTTTTTAGTACGTAAACTTGCATATCGACTTCTAAATTTTGAGGTTTATCTCGTTCATCGCAGAAGTATTTACTATTTTATCTGCACATCTTGCAAGCAACAAATATAATCGATAATATAATTATCATAAGTTTGCATTCAAATTCCACTTGGATATGGGTCTGGTGGGCCAGTTTTCTTGCCATACGCTAACTCATATGGAGTGAGTCCTGTAGCTGTATGTAATGATGTATTGTATTCATGAATAACGAAAGGTAATAATATATCTTAATCTTAGATATTGTTAGCTTTGGTACGTATAAAACTAGCAAGCATAGCATAGCTACGTTCTAATGATCCGTTTTTTTGGGGGTGGTAAGCAGTAGATGATACAAGATTAAGGTAGTTTATGCCAAAATCAATCTTCTCACAGAATTTTTCAAACTTGAAATATAAGTTGTCAACATAATCATACAAGAGTGGTTAAAGGTTCATGAAGATTTGCTGTGCCGTTTCTGAGATATTTAATTTTAAATTTTCATGTTTTAACACAGCATCTTAGAAATAAGTCATTTGGGAATGCACATTTTCGTGATTAACTACAAAAATATATTTACGATTCTTTTAAAAAAGGAGTACAATGTGAAAAATGTGAAAAACTATGATTCATCTTCTAAAAGATTATGAATACGACCTGTGCCGTTTTAAAGATACCTCGATATAAAAAAGTTTGCCATGCTTTTAGTTTATCCATGTAGTTATGAAGTTTTGCTAAACTTTTTTCATTATGCTTAAATTTTTGAATATTTTTGTAAATTTTCTGATGTTAAGGTTGTTGAGGTTATTCAAGTGTCAACTGACGATAATTAACAACTATTATTTGAAATATCAAATTTGAGTACCACTGAGTGGCATAAACGTCCTTAAAACCGAAAATTTGTGCCATACTAGTGAATATTCTATTTTGCAAACTCCGTCCTATATCACTGAGTACTATCATAGGGTTTCTAACTTAATTAACTTTAAAATAAAAGAAACAAGAGATATAAAATTCACAACCAAGTCGCTTTATTTGAAGACATTTTCTCGTTGAATGACAAAAGTTATCTGGCGTTCGTTTGTCGATCAAAGAAATCACAAGAAGTAAAAACAACGATAAACGTATTTGCCGCAGTTGGCATGGAAATGAGGGAACAAGAAAGAGTGCTTGTGACTGAACGTCCATGGTCCAAATATATATTCTTCCACCCCCTGGTTTACTTCGCTTGCTTATTTCAAGTATCGAAGAAAAGAAAGGTGCCCCAATCAGCCCTTATATGACTAATTGTGACGCGGCCTATCAACGGAATTTCTCTACGCTAAAGTACTATTTCTTCCCAAACTTGGACAAAAATTATTTAAAATTATACATCATCGAAAGAGCACTTACAAAAACTAAATAGTACTTATTCACACATCGGTACCCAATACAAAGCTATGTAGATCGAGGAGGTTTCGAAATAGATTTTAAAAGTAGCATACGTGATTGTGTTGCTCTTTTATCGCTAAGCTCACTATGAGAACCAGAACTGTTCCAACAACTACTGTTATAATTACTGCTAGATGCCGGAATTTTTCGCAGTCTTTCACGCCCCTTATAGAATCTACCTGGTATTGTAGGGTGTCAGTTTTATGTAAGTCTACTGGATTGCGTAGAAGGGCGTTTGTATTTGTAGGTATGAGATCTACAAAGCTCGTCTCCACATCGATGCAGTCGACTCATGGTTTCTTTCAACATTTAAATCTTAGTCATCGGTTTATGGTCTCCATACAGCGTATATTTTTGCCCGCATAAATAATGCTGAAAATATTGTACAGTTGCTGCGACTGCTAAGCGTTTTTTTTCAGTGGTGCAGTAACTTACTTTGCACTTATTGAGAGTGCAAGGCATGTAGGCTACATCGTGTTTTTTTCTAAGCTCTCCTTGACATTAAACAACACCGATGGCTGAATTGGACGTCGTATTAAAAAGTAGTTAAAATGAACGGTTTGTCGGGGTCAACGCATGGAAGTACTGGAACTTCGCACAGTGCTGCTTTAAATGTTTCAAAGCTATCTTGTTAAACTTCAGTCTAGTTCAATTTTTATCGTTTATGTAGAATATATGATGGTGCCTTATTGTAATCATTCATTTATTTGATCTCGTGCTTCTTTATTAAGAGCGGGAGGATATCTATATTGTTTAGTAAAAACGGGCTTATCATCAGTTGTTGTTATATTGTATTGTGCATGAGATATACAAAGGGTAGCCATGAGTCCATGGCAGAGCTTTCATTATACATAGAAATATTTATATGAAAAAAAATTGTTTAAGATTGATAAAACATCAGGTAAGGATAATATGTTCTTTATTGTGAAGTTTACATCCATAATTATAAATGAAGTAAGACATTGGATTTTAAATAGATGTGAGTCAATATTTCTGAAATCAGACACCCGAATGACAACTTTCGATTTTCAATTGGTTTTGTGCACTATCCTATAGATACATTTGTAGACAACACTCAAAAACTTTTTTTTTTTTTTTTTTACAATATTATAAACAAATACATTTTTGCACGTTTTTTTTCAAATTGCAACATTTCCGAGCACGCAAAACAAAAGTTAATGAACGTTTGAGGGGAGACTAATATATATTGTTATATTTAAATGATAGAAAAAAAAATTCAAAAAGTGTTAAAGTATTAATTAATGATTAATTTTTTGATGAATAATTGAAACAAAACTGACTTCTCGTAGAACTACGATGAAAATTCTTGAAGGATGATATTTGTTATACCCAAATCTAATAATAAGCGTAAAAACATTTTAGCAACATCAGAAGAAAGAAGTACGCATTTGACCACGGGCATGTATATACGTATAGCGGTTCAAGCGACTCTAAGCGACCGCCCTACTCCTACAATGCCGACGCTTGCACTGCTCTGATTGTAATAATCCGTGAATTTTTACAGTTTATTTTCGGAAAGTTTTATACCATCTTGTATACTTATGCATGTATAAAATTTAAAAAAATTATTTACAACGTTAAACGTTGGTTTAAATAATGTAGGGCACTCCAACTGAACAAATAAACAGTCCGGCTAGACTTGACTGACCAGACAGTTCTCGAATTGCAAATCACCTAATGTTTTGTTGTTGATCAGTTATTTATTAGGTTAAGTAGATCAAGTTAACTATCCTGTCTTGTCTCCACCACCGAAGTGCTGCAATCCGTTAAAAAATAAAAATCATAGTTATTGTAAGAATAATTTATCATGTGCATTTAATAATTGCGATAAAAGGTTGCGTGAACGCTTTGGTTCTTACGTATGCGCAGGGAGTAAAACGACGTTCTATAAGAATAAAGAGGCTCTCAGTATTGATGAAAGAAAGAGAGAAGAACAAAAATATATTGCAGAGATCGAAATTATAGAAAACGAAGAAAATGACTTTATGTGCGATAATAAAAAAAAAATTTCCAGATTATGTGTATTTAAAAGAAAAGAATCAGGCAATGAAAAAAGAAAGCTAGCTGGTGTTATGCAAAAAACTCTCACATCGTCTTCCAAAATGATTGCACAAACTTGTCAAATCATGATAATCAAGTTATTATGCAATGCATCAGCGGTCTCAGTATCGATAATCTCAATAATCAACAAGACGATTATTAATCAGGTAATTGAAAATCCGCTATAATTAAACCAAGGAGTCAAAAAGAAAAAAATTTCTTGTTGACGACGCACAGTGGGGAAAAAAGCACTTTTTGTAGACAAAAATCCCCCCTTTCGCGAGTTTTTCGTGAAAAAAAAAAAAAAAAACATGGCGAGACTCAGAAAAGCATATGCTAAAATAATTCACTGCGCAATTTTTGATATCTCCTAACCTCAAACAATGGCGGACTCACAATGTTTGATAAACATTAAACTGTAAA
>JAPYYV010008684.1:0-23678 GCA_030522625.1 Copidosoma aretas | reverse complement strand
TATAAAAAGGCATTTTTTAAGTGACTTGGTGTAAGGCTAGTCACTAAAACAGTACCTGTGATAATTGCAGATTGGAAATTATTTAGCATCCATTTCTAAACATGCAATGATAATGAATAACGCAAAATATTTTTAAAAAAATAGACTTTCGAAAACCAAAAATTTTGGATGCGAATAGTGCAAGTTTCGGCGGAATGACCCATATGTATACAAGATTTACGCAATTATCATTACACAATCAGATATGAGCCTTTTTTTGTTATTTTTGATCACTTTAGAAACAATTATGGATATAAGTTGATGATAAGATATCATTTTAAAAGTCTTTCTTAACATTTTTACATGTGAATAATTTATTCTATTCTTTCATTTTTTATATAGATTTTGATATGCTTCCACATTTCCTTTTTTTGTTTTATAACTATTACAAATTATTTTCTCTTATATTAGTACCAACATTATTTTTAAAAGAGTAACTTATGTAATTGATTGAACATACAATAACATGTTAGAATTTTTTTTCTATTTTATAGTATTATAATTAATTACGTACATCATATTTTTTGACTTTCAATCTTCACTGTTGTGCGTTTTTTACCTACATAAATATCTTATATTTTCACATAAATCATCTACCGCCTGCATATCTCTCAATTATCTTTTAATGCTATATTTCTGACTGATGTTATTTTTTAATTTGATGTTTTTTTCCCTCTTTTCATAGCAAATGTGTGCTTTATAATATTTTTAAAGTTATACTTCTGTAGGCGCGTTATGCAAGGGGTAAATCAATGATTTCAACATTTTCTCTCTCTCTAGAATGTGCAACGGAAGCGTGTTTGGAAATGTGTAGCGAAAGCGAATGCAATGTATACCGGAAGTGAATATGAATTCCTATATTCTTTGTAAGGAAAGTAAATTTTATTTCTACACTTCTAAAAAAAAAAAAAAAAAAAAAAAAAACACTTTTAACAAGGTTCGAACTCACGACCTTCTCCACGTGACCCGGGTACCGAATCCATCAAGCCACAAGCAATCCATTTCAGTCAAATACTTTTACTACCTATTATACGGTGGTCATGACTTATTTTTAATTTAAAATTTTTATTTACTGCCTAGTAATCAATTTGTTTTTATAATTAATATTGAACTATATATTCTATTTACTTTCTTAAATATTTTTTTTCGAAAATTTAAAAGCGAAGTTTTACATTATTTTACTGTACGTACAGGCATAGGAGAAGTGAGAGAGAGATTCATACGAGAGTTTATGGATGAATTGATTGATTTTTATTGTGTAATTCTTTCACAAATTCTAAAGTTAAGCAATATAAGTGGATCGGTGACTGCTCCAGTCTCACCGTTAAAATGTGTAAATTTATGTGAGTGTTAGCACATATGTGTGTAATATACACATGTAAAGACTTGTTCTTATTTATATTTAAATACAGTAAAAAATTACAAAACAATTTTTGCTGGCTGAGCAGATCGAGGCAGATTCCCATTATTTATTAAACAGGTTGTTATTATCACGTTACCTCAAACTATTTGGAAATATGCGACATTAAAAATAACAATTTTTTACGGGTTTTGTAAAGGGAAAAAAAATCATCGCAGAGTATGTATAGAGAAGGCTTGGTTGTTGTAAAAACTTTTCCTTAATTGCCAGTATTTCGGATGTATTTAAAGCATGTTTAGAAAATCATGACAAGTATACACATAAAATTATTTTTGATTTTGTGCGCGCATAACCTTAACAGATTCAAAAATACGCTATATTTAAAACAGAAAGCCAGATAAGCTAAAAAAAAAATTTTTACAGGTACCCTCAAGGGTAAATAAATATATAGGCGGACAAAGAGCGTAGGATTCGTCAACGTTACGTCATAACCTCATATTTCCTAATTTCGGATATGTCTTGGTAAAAAAGAGGTAAATAAATTTCGAAACAAATACCAACACGTTTAAGATATGAATACGAATATGTACAAATTGTTCCAAAATGATTTTGTGACAGCATAACCTTTAAAACACAAAAAATACGCTGTATCTTGACGGGTAAACAAGATAGGTCGAAAATAATAACTTTTACAATTAATTGCATACAAGCATACGTTATTTAGGAATTATTTTTTATATTGTTTAGAAACAACATAACTTGAAAAATTGTAACGTTTTTAAGTTGCTTTTGTTTGAGAATTGCTTCATTGCATCTCATAAATAGTTTTCTTTATTTGTCATGCTATTTACGCACATGGCTTCCACCTCCTATTCATTATTCACTTGCTCTCGGTCTCTCTTTTGATACATTTCTACACATTTATTAACCTTTGGAGTTCTTACTTCTGCGGTGTTTCACACATGACGCAGCCGACTTTTTTTCTTTATTCGTAAATAGGGTAATTTTTTGAGTTAAGCTCCATTCACAGGGGCAAGGGTCCAGTCCTTCACCGTACAACTCTGCACAAGCACCCTACACCGTATGCATCCACTGTATTATACGGTAATAGGGATATAAGGTGTAGAGTACTTAAGTAGAGTTGTCCTGTGTACGACTATAACTTTACGTGTTTGTAACATATTTTATTAATAATATGTTTATCATCCATTTTATATGATTGAATAAACATTCATTAATGTAAATGACTTTTCATTATTTTCTAAGCCTCCTTTTTGTATACATATATATTGTAGGTGTTATATACGGGACTAAGAATAAGTGTGTAAGCGTATGTGGCAAGTGCAAGCGCGACATTAGAGATGTTATCAGCGTAGAAAGTTATTTGTAATAATCAGAAGATTCGATGAAAGCGGTCAGACTTTTACTAGCCAGCCTGGCCGCACGTCGTGCCATGGCTATACTCTGTAATTCTCTTATCTACATACTATATTCTTTACAATCGTTTATTCATTCAATAAAAAAATATTTAAGAAGTATAAATTCATAGTTGGGTGCCCAACCACCAACTGACTCGTTTTTTTTTTTTTTATGGCGGATCCATCAGTCCATCACTTACAAACTTTCAAACTCACCTATATTTTTTTCTTTGTGCTTTATTTTTCTCTCTGCGTTTTTCTTTTTCATTTCACAATATATGGATAATAGAGTTGTCAACTACCATATAGTTTTTCTGTATTTTTTGATTAAAAAAACTCTTCCTTTCATCTTTAAAATTATCTATGATTTTATCATGTTTATTTTCTTTCATAGCTCTTTTTATACAACCTATCATTTTCCAATCCTCTACTATCTCATATACTATAACTATGTTGCCTATTTTGTATTATTTTTTTTAATTAAGTCCGTTCATTCTTAGCTTACTCGTAAGTAAGGCCATCTGTTCTTGTCAATTTTTGTTAGGTGCAAAAAGAAAATTTATTCCCTTTCTCTTATGCCTATTTCTAGGCTAACCCTTCCCGCCTTCATTTGTAATATATGGTCGTCTAGGAGGAACAAGATATTATCTTAAATTTCTGCTAAATAAGGTAATATCTCGGCACTACAGGAAAAAAGTTCTATCTTGGCACCCGGGAGAAGAAGGTACTATCTCGGTAAGTCGGTAAAAGGTACAATCTCGGCGCAGCGGGAAAAAGGTAGTATCTCGGCGAAGCGGGAAAAAGGTACTATCTTGTTTTTGGGGTGAAAGGTTTCATCTCGGAAGACCAAGAAGATGGTAGTATCTCGGATCAGCTCATGAATAATTGACTAGTTTTTGCACACTAAGAGATATCAAAGATATCCATTTTTACCCGCAAATCCAATTCATTTCGTTTTTTCAGGCAACAAAATATCTTGGTATGTTTGCATTTAAAACAAACATGATATTTGTTAATCTAAATCTATTTTTTCCCCTTTTCCTTTCCTTTTTTATTCCCAAATCCATGTCTACCTTGGCCGCCTCAAGCTTCCGTATACAGGAGCGTCCAGCGAGATCGGGCTACCTCGCGCGTGCGGCGCATTTTTTGCTCAAGTACACTGTGTTTAACTTGCTCGTACAGACTGGAAAAAATCTAAAAAAACCATAAAAAAATTAGAATCGATAAATTTTGACCTGCTTTTCATGATGGTGTTACTTTTTTTTGCTTAAAAACCTTTCTTTGTGTTAAAATATGTCTTTGAACTTTTTGTCATTTCTGTCAAATTCGCCACAGTTTTATAAATTAAAAATTAACACGAATAAAAAAAACAATACTAATAGAGTGGGAGAGCAAAAAATACGTAGATGCCAAGCAAATAAAGACATTGACATTGGGTCAGCCACGCTTGACAGACAACTATATAGTTATAGTACAAAATGTAGACTCACTGATAAATAATTGACAATCATCAAGACATAGTTTACGTTATGTATAAGTAAAAGTCATAAACTTTAATCGATCTGCTGTATAGTTCACGAACAATGGAATTTGCAACTAAAAAACTTTAAAGTTTCAATTTGTTCTAAAATTTCTGAAAGCATCGTACATTGCCGTATTTGATTTTACATACTAACATAATCGTATGCTAGAAGGCTGAGAGAGCGAACCCTCCAAGCTAAGGAAAACTTTTAGATTGTGTGCAAGAGTATATAAAATCATTAAATTTGAAGACTAAGTTTACCAATGGAAAACCTGGACGACACTGGACAGAAAATTTTTTCAAACATCACCTAGAACTTACAATAAGTATAGCACAAAATTTAATCAAGGCATGGGCATAGGTAACTAAAGAGCATTTAAGAGAATGGTTATTTAGGAGTCCAGTCGTTTTTGAAAAGTAAAAACTTGCTAACCTAAAAACATTCTTAAGTCTTTAATGATGATGAGACAAGTGTAGAGTTGTGTCCAAAAGCCAAAAAAGTATGGTAATGTACAAATATCAAATATCAAATTTTCTTGCAATATCTTCATTCACTTACAGGTACTCTTAAACGTAAGCGCATGTCTAATTGTTTCGTCCTACCCATGGATTATTTACCTAAAAAATAGAGAAAATCTTGAAAAATCTAAATAGCCTAAGATGGTTGCATTTGCAGCGTCAAATGAGTTTTGGAACTTGTGAATTCAAAAAGAAAAAAAAAAACCAAAATGAATTGAAGGCACTAGTAAAAGATATGCGTCAAGCAGAAAGAAAAAAATTGTTGGATAAAAAAAAGAAGGGAATGCAAAAACCCAAAGAGCCGACAGAAGTTATTGACGATAGATTAAAGGAATTAGATGTTACAAGATGTAAAACCGAGCCAAAGGAATCTTCATCATTTTGGGCAAGTTCAAAATAACTCTAATCGGTCTTTGTATAAAAGTAATTAAGTTATGCTTAATAATAAAATATTTCTAATTAATAAATACAAATTTGTTTTTTTTAACATTGTAAAAATATATAATATCTACTATATATAGATTTTTTTTAATGTGTTAAAGTAGTTTTTTGCGGGGCTCATAATATGGACATACATTATGGGCCAGGTAGTTACAGTCAAAACAGGAGGCCCATAATATATACAAAAAACGACTCGGCTTTTTATTCGCTTAAATTTTTTCGTGAACTCTTTTTCATCACTTTTGCTGTAAGAATTTGTTCTCAAGAGTCTAGCGCTTTAAATGGTGCCAAAACATTAATAGTAATTGTTTTTTTTTTTTTTTTAAATCGATGCATAATTAAAACGTCTTAGAGTAGCTGGCATATAATACGTACTTTTACCTCATAAGCGTGCGTGTGTATTTGGTTATTTCGTTGTAGGTACTTGAGTTGCATCATGTTTTTATTTCGTATTAAGCTATAGCGTACGGTTCTGCCATTATCTTTTCATAACTCTCGTCACTAACGGTCCGTTTCATTGTTTGCATCTGTCTATTTATTGAATTAGTCGTGCGGAAAAAATAAAAAATTGTAAGTGGCTGTAAAGGATTAGCTTTGGCTTGATTCGGTTGTTTTCAGCAATATTCGACAATGTTAGAGGGCTACCGTGAGATGGTTGGTCTATATTCGGAATTATTCGTCTGTTTTCGGCCGAGTTGGGCGATATAGTGTTTTTCGGATAACTTCGGTCATTTTTGTCTATAAAAATAAGCATCCGGTCAAAAATTCTAAATATTTGAAGTGGAGGTCGACACATCTTGAAAAATGTATAAGTTTTCAAGGGGATTGACAAATCTTGAAAATGATCTAAGTTCTTGAGGAGGCCGGGGGGGGGGGGGTCAAGGGGAAGGGGCTAAGGGGCGCGAACGAAAAATTGGAAAAACGATTTTTACGTGAAATCACGGAAAAAACGATCAATGTTTTAAAGGGAGATGCAGGGGGGTCGGGGGTGTTAATGGGGGCACAAACAAATGACGATCAAATAAAACACGTAAAAATACAACGAATTTACTGGTGATTTGAGGAGGGGCTGAGGGGGGGCGGAAGATTTTTAGTCCGTATCACTATTTATATAGGCTAGTGGGGCTTCGGCTACCTGCGCGTTCCGCGTGCAAACCCCCAAATATCAATATTTATATTTTAATGTCTGAAAAATAAATGAAAAAGTTTATTTGATAATACACATATATTCGTACAAACATAGATAACCAAAGTTATCTCACAAAAATTCGATAAAAATTTGAGCAGATACAGTCGATACATGAAATTAGTTCACTGATTTATCAAATATTTGTTAATAATTTGATACTAATAATGTCTTTAATTGGTATTTAAGGTTAATTTTGATTATTATGTATATGAATACCATATTTACGCAATTATTATTATTACAGAAATAGTTATGAGCCTTTGTTTGTTATCTTTAGTCATTTTTGAATGAATTATCGATATGAGTTTATAATAATTCATCATTTTTAAATTTTTTTTCTATACTTATAAATGTAAGTTGTTTATTTATTTTTAATTTATGTCATACATAGATTTTTATAAACTTCTACATTTACTTTGTTTGTTTCATAACTATTTAGAATTGTTATTCTCTTATATGAGGACTAACATTATTTTAAAAATAGTAACTTTTGTAATTGATTATACATATTTCTCAACTATTAATCTTCACTGTCGTGCCTTATTTACCTACATAAGAATCTTATATTTTCATATAAATTAGATTCCTCTAGCATATCTCTCCATTATTTTTCAATCTTATATTTCTGACTGATATTATCAATATTTCATTTGATGTTTTTTTTTTCCTCTTTACATAGCAATGTGAGCTTTGTATATTTTTTTGGTTTTTTGCCGATCCTATACTTTATCACTTAAAAACTTCTTAACTCACCTATATCTTATTATTTTTGCTTTATTTTTCTCTCTGCTTTTTTCTTTTTTTTACATTTAACAGATAATAGAAATGTCAATTACCATATATTTTTTTCATATTTTCTGATCGACAAATGTCTTCCTTTCCTTTTCAAAATTATCTTTGATTTTGTCAAGTTTATTTTTTTTGTTGTTCTTTTTATAAATCCTATCATTTTACAATCCTCCACTTTTTCATGTATAACTTTATCTTTTTTGCCTATGTTGTATTATTTTTATTGATTAAGTCCGTTAATTCATCGATTGGTCATAATTAAGGCCACCTGATCTTGTACATTTTTATTATGTGCAAAAAGTAGATTTATTACTATTTTCTTATGCCTATTTCTGGGATAACCCTTCCCGCCTCCATTTATCATATATATCCTGGTACGTTTGCATTTAAATCGAACATGATACTCGTAAATCTGAATCTTTTTTCCCCTTTTTTCCTTCTTTCTCATTCCAAAATCCATGCCTACCTTGCCCGCTTCCGTATATAAGAGTTTCTAGCGAGATTGGGCCACCCTGAGTGTGAGGCGCATTTTTTGCTCGAGCAAACTCTGTTCAACTCCCTCGTACGGATTGGGAAAAATCTAAAAAACACAATAAAATAATGGAAATCGATGGATTTTGACCTGCATTTCATGATGGTGCTATTATTATTTGCTTAAAAACCTTTTTATGTGTTGAAATATGTCTTTGAACTTTTTGTCGTTTCTGTCAAATTCTGCCACAGTTTTGAAACATAAAATTAACACGAATGGAAAGAGGAATACTAATAGAGTGGGAGAGCAAGAAATGTGTAAATGACAAGCAAATATAGACGTTGACATTGGGCCAGCCACGCTTGACAGACAACTTTACTTGATCCGCTGGATAGTTCACGAACAATGGAAGTTGCAACTAAAAAAACTTTAAAGTTTTGATTTGTTCAAAAATTTCTTTAAGGATCGTATATTACTGTACTTGATTTACATACTAACATGATCGAATTTTTATTATTTTGTCATTCAATAATTGAAATAGATATTAATATAGTCATTTACATATTTCATATATTTTTCATATATAACGTAAATTATAAATTTCTTTAGATGTTTCAATCTTAATCGGTAACTATGTAAACAGAAACTTTTCGGCTGATCTGTCCGATTGTTGTAATAATGTATGATTATACTATGTACGTTATCTCGAAACACAATAGACTACTGCTTCAATTCTAAATTACTAAATAAATTATCAATTAATAAACTGTTTCAGCGGGCAAATCTGTTTGGTTGCTTAGTCTTACGTGCTTAGTTTTTAGTTTAGTTGGATTTCGTGTTTTGCTGAATTTTACGGGTATTTCACGAATAAATACGTAATTTGAGGAGAGGGGGCAGGGGGGAGGCTGGGATATACAAAACAATCTTACTGTTATATTTGGTATGCCATTTGGTAAAGTGTTTTTAGGAAAGTCTTTCAATACATTTTTCATTTCTTTCTATTTGGGATTGCATGAAACAGTTATAAATAAATCTGGTCTATAACATTTTCTCATAATTACCATTGCATCTTGATAATGCTGTTGCATGTATCGTGGCCCGCCTATATACGTTAACAGTAAAAGAAAAAAGTTTTCAATTTTATGTTTTTTTCAAAATTTTGTGTGATATATGATGAACTATTGATAATATGATCTAATAAACATTGATAACATTCGATACGTTAATACATTTGATTATTTCTCAAAAAGTTCTTCCGATTACTTTCAATCATAATATAAGCATGTAAAAAAAATTGTTGTGTTAATCTTTCTGATTTTAATTAGGGATGTTTAAATAAAAATGGTAAAATTTGTAAAAAGAATTTTCCAAAAAACTTTAGTGATAGTACATCTATAAAAAAAATGGTTATCCAGAATATAGAAGAAAAAATAATATTTAAGATCAAAATATATATAAAATAAAGAATAGTAATGAACAAATTTTAGTTTATAATTCGATGGTTGTACAGTACAATCAATTTTTATTGATTAAATATAATTGTCATATAAATGTTGAGTACTGTGCATCAATACAAAGTATAAAATACATATAAAATTATATTTATAAAGGAAACGATGGAGCATTTTGTAAAATACAAAAAGAATCGAACGTTAAAAATAAAGATTACGATGATATCCAATAGTATTTTGATGCACGATTTTTTGTTTCTTTAAAAGCAGCATGGCGCTTACAAAAATATCCTATTTGCGGTTGAAGCCATAGCGTAGTTAATTGCCCCATTCATCTTGAAAATAAAGAAAAAATAGTATTTCAAGAAAAAAAAATTTCTGAATCTGCAGATAGTTATAAAACACAACTAAAAGAATAGTCTAGATTAAATAAAATAGATGATCTTGCTTAAAATTTAAACACTCCTGAATATTGTATTTTTAATAAAGCAAAAAAACAATGGAAACAACGACGACGTTCTAGGAAACATAATGCAATCGGTAGATTAAATGTTATTTCTCCGAAAGACTAAGAAAGATTTCCGCTAAAATCAATATTAAATAAAAAAAAGGTTGTACTTTATTCAAAGATTTAAAAACATACGAAGAAAAATTATACAGCAGTTTCAAAAGCAGCAATAAGTATGGGTCTTATTGAACATAATTTAGAAATTTTAAACATTTTTGAAGAAGCAAGTGTTATCACGCTACCGAATCAATTAAGAAAATTTTTTGCATTGTTTTTACTTGCAGAAAATATTCTGGATGATGATAAATGGAGATAATATGAATCGAAATTTACTGGAGATTTCGTTAAAAAAAAAAAAAAATCAAGCTCTTTCACATATAAACAGTATTTTTGAATAAGAAAATAAGTCTTGTAAAAACTTTTATCTACCTATTCCAGAAAATTTTATTCTAGATGTGGAAAACGATTGTAAAGGGATTGAATACAGTAAAAAAATGTTTACTGATTTGTACCCTACATTGAATAAAGCACAAAACTATATGTTTAGATGTATATGTAATGGAAGTAATAAGATTTGTTTTATTGATTGTCCAGGATGATCTAGAAAAACATTTTTGTACAAAGCTATAATTGATTATTTTATTTAAAAAAACCAAAAATTATATCTATGGTGTGGACAAATGTTGCATCAATTCTGCTTTCAAAAGGTATGACAAGTCATATAACTTTTGAATTACTGTTGGATCTAAATAATATTAAAAGTTTTTTTTTTGAATTTGATTTGGTTAGAAAAAAATTAAGAGAAGTTGATATAATTTTGTGGGCCGAAGCGTCAATGATACTGAAGCATAATCATCGAAAAAACAATAAAATCATCATATTTATGGAGACTATTCAAAATTTTCCATTCAAATACGAATATTCGATTAATTGATGAAAATTTTTCTAACAAGTTGTTAAATATTGGAAACGAAATAATCAAAAAATTCAATATTCCAGAAAATTGGATAATAACAGACGTTTGTTCAAAAATATTAAAAAAAAATTTTAATTCAAATATAAATAGTGCTGTATTAACTACTAATAATGATTGCACTATTTTTTTAATTTTAAATCATATAGGAGGAAACCAACATACAAAGGAGTTGATAAATCTGATGATGATATTTATATTAATTTTCCCACAGAAGTGTTAAATAAAATTCGAGAAGATCTTCCCCCGCATAAACAGAATTTAAAAATAGAAGCAATCGTTATGTTAATAAGAAATTCAAATATTAATGATACACTTTGTAATGGCGCGCGATTAAAAATAACCAAATTATTTAAATTTAACATTAAAGTTCAAATTATTACCGGTGAAAAAATTGGAAATAAAGTTTTTTTATCAAGAATAACATTTTATTTTGAAAACAATACTTCTTAACCTTTCGATTTATACAGAAATCAATTCCCAATAGTATTAGCATTTGCAATGACTATAAATAAATCTCAAGGTCAGAGTTTTGATAAAATAGGTCTCTTCTTGAATAAGCCGTTATTTTCTCATGGACAATTACGTTTAGCATTGTCCAGATGCAAAAATCCAAATGGTATATTTATACAATTGCACTCAAATAATAATAATAGTATCGAAAATATTGTTTGGGAAGAAATTTTTAAAGATGATAATTAAATATTCGATTAATAATTAATTATTATTCTTTATAATAAAATTCGTTTGAAATTTTTTTTAATAGAATGAGGGTTAAAAAGTGGAGTAGACCTACTTATCTTGGTATCATTAAAGTCGTATAAAAAAGCTATAAAGTAACGTTTGCCGTACAATAACTTAAGTTAATTTAAGCTAGTATAATGCTTATGCTACCAAGACAAATGGGGAAACCACTATAAAAAAAGCGCTTCCGAATGATCACCACAAGGTGGAGTAGAAAAATCATTCAAATCATAAGTGCTCAAATGTTCAAACTTATATATTATTTTAAATTGTATGATAATTCTTCAAAGATTCATCAAATACAATTATTTCACTGCTTGACTACATAATAATGAATGATAAATTTTTATGTCTAAGATAAGGGATTATAGTTTTAATGTGAAAATTTTATAAGATTTTAAGGGGGACTGGTCCAAACCTGAAAATTTTCTAAGTTTTTGAGGGGAGGCTGGTGAAAACCTGAAAATTTTCTAAGTTTTTAAGGGGGGGCTGGTGGAAACCTATGAGTTCTTGAAGGGTGGTAAGGAGGTGGTAAGGGGGTGAGGGGGGCACTAAAAAATTAGAAAAATAATTTTTTACGTGAAATTACGGAGAAAACGATCGAATTTTTGAGGGGGGCGGTGGAGGGGGGTGAGGACGGGGTGAGAAGGGCTACAAACAAATGACGATCATGCAAATCACATAAAAATATAACGAATTCACCCGTGAATTGAGGGGGGGCTGTGGGGGCTGAGGGGGGCCGAAATCATTTTGTCCTTATCACTATATATATACATATTTATATATATAGTAATTTACATGAATATAGTAAGATATATATGTGGATGTAGCCCGCACATGACCATTGAAGGATTACTGTTCTCTCTTCTGGCGCACTAAAAGATATAAACTTCAGCTTTAAGAGTAGAGCTGGTATATACGTCAAACTCCAATAGGTTGCGACTTTCGTACTCTTCAATACACATACATTTATCGTTCCGACGGCAATGTACTATAAGTACACTTATCATTATATACACGTCACCAGTGCTCATTATATTATGTGGTACTAATTACACTTATAACCTCTATAGTATACATTACATTCTGTTCACTGCTATACTAATCACATTTACAATATAATATTAAGAGAAAAAAAGATATATACCGAAAGGAAAAATATTTTACCATTCTATACTTAAATTTCATCATACAGAGCATGTTGCTTGCCTATTTATCATTTTCATACATAATTCTAAAAACTTCTTTTTTCTTTTCAACATGCGATAAAATCTATTTCCTTTATCGACGGGAAAAATATTTCCCTCAAGGATCATGTAAGAGATATACGAAATGGAGAACGCTGGTCAAAAGATGATCAAAAAGACTTATAAAAAGGGCTGTTCTAAAATATTTTAAGGTGCGCACAAGAGGTTACTTTTTGGTCGATTGAGATTAGGAAGAACCGTACTTTAGCCAGATACTGTTTAATTTTTGCGAAAAGAAGTAATATTTCTTGGACATATTGTCAATCAACAAGGAATTCAACTTGATCCTTAAAAGATACAGGCCGTTCAGGAATTTTCTGTCCTAGAGAGAGTAAAATATATAGAACAATTTTCGAGCTTAGCCGGATATTATCGGAAATTCATGGAAGATTCCTCAAAAATTGCTAAACCACTATATAATCTTTTAAAAAAAAAGGAAAATTTGAATAGACCGATACGCATACAAAAACTTTGAAACATTATAGAATCATTTATGTAAGGAACCTATACTTTAATTTCCTGGCTTTCGTAAAGCATTCAAGGTAACTAAAGACGAGTCTGATTATGCCATTGGAGCGGTGCTAAGTCAGGAAAAAGTAGAATTTGATCATCCGGTAGCTTATCCATCAAGAACTTTAAATAAATCTGAAATAAGCTACTCTACGACAGAAAAATAATATCTAGCAGCTTTATTTTATATGCAATGGATCATTTCTGATTTTATTTATTAGGAAATAAATTTATCTGCTGATCATAAACCATTGAATTGTATACCTACTAGAAAAGATCCAGGGCAACTTTTAATGCGTTGGATGTTCAAATTTACTGATTATAAATATACTTTTCAGCATAAAGCTGGAAGATTTAATACAAACGCAAATGCATTATACAGGAATCCTGTAGAGCCTTTATGTCCAGAAAGTAATATAAATAGTGCTCTTTTATTGCTCAGAATTATGATAATTAAAAGAAAACGAAAAAAGGAATATTAAGAGAAAAAAGTCGCCACCTTGAAACGTGAAACTACTAAACTTACAACAACTAAACTGAAAACATTGCTAATAATCCTGACGGAGACAGACAAAAAAGTTGAATTTACCTACAGTTAATAGTAAGCGAGGATGTTCCCTTGGCTTGAAAACAAATAAAGATCGACCAAAATCGGACTACAGCGTTATTTCTCAAAGATCCTGATATTAGAAAGCATCCTAAATAGGCATGTTACCTATAATTACAAGTGTGTGGAAAAAAAGACTTCTGAAGAATCCCACAAAAGACTCAAGCTCTTTAAGAGTTAACTTTTCAAAATCCGAGAATGAGAAACCGGGGCCTTCGATATCATATTCTAGCTAAACATACAAGACAAACACAAAAGACGAATCACAGAGTGACGAAGAGATAGTACACTAACGACTATCAGAGGCTCAATAATTAACTGAAAATAACCTTAGTAGTAATAAAGGAACGATAGAAGATACACATCCACCTATATACGATCCCCATAAAATTGGCTTACGACAAGAAATAATGAAAGCAGACGCGACAACTGACACAGATTCAGACAACGAAACAACCGATACTAAAGTTGTAGTTACCCCCATCTAACCGAGTTAAGATACTGATGACAACGTTTTTCTAGATGAAACTAATATTCTAGAATCTAAAGGTAATACTGATGAAAGTCATAAAGACACCTCTCAATAAGTACAAGAACTATCACAAAAGTTTGATCAGAGTCTGCGTGAGTTCCTGAACTAAACTGGAATGAATGGAGAATCAGGGTCAAAAAATGTATGCAGATTCACTATAAATAGTTTTTCTGACAGAGATTAAGCAGATCCTGAAATTCAGGACATGTTAAATGAAATAGATACATATAACCCCGACAATTCCGATAATTCTGTATTATATAAGAAGATTGCTAAAATATCAAAACAAACTGAAGATTTCCAACCTTTATTTGACGAACATACAATTTTACAAAAATATACAGCGGACGGAAAAATATCAATTACGCCGCGTATTCAAGAAGGAACTCTTTTAAGCCCCAGTACACTGAGACAGACCACTAATAAAGACAGTACTTTAACACAAGCAACGACTTTAAACAGACGATCTAAAGCACTTGATTTAGAAGAGATAATAAGAGAACCCTTAGAGAATTTAAATGAAAACAAATATCTAAAGAGTCACAATAAGAAAAAACCTAATCGAAGTATTATACCTGATTTTATGCTAGCATCAGATATATACTTTTTCAACCCAATTAATCGATGGAAACAGCCAGATAAAAAGTGTACATTAGGGATAGCAGCAATAATACTGACAACTGTATGAATATAAAAAGGTATTGTCTCACATACAAATGATGCAATACAGTACATTCTATTAGTAAAGATTGTCAACGGGCAGGCCAAATATTAATAACAACCCATGGAGGTCATAATATATCATTAATTGTCATTAGTGAACTTTCTACTGATTTTATCACTCCAGAAATTATTACGGAAGCGTTTGAATCACTTGGACAATTATTAATGTGAAGAAATCTAAAAACCTTTCGAACTTCAAAAAGGGGAGTTTAGTATCGTAAAGTTGACTTTGTAAAAAATAAAGAAGGAACTCAAAGAATACGAACTTTGCATGATAGTACTGTTGGAGGACATAAAGAAATTAATGTAACTTATCGGAAGATAAAAGAACGATTTTGTTGTCCTGGAATGCGGAATGATATTCTTAATTATATCCATAAATGTAGCAAGTGTCCAGAGAAAAAGATCAAAAGAATTAAGACTTGAGAACACTTAGTACTCACGGATATACCTATTGAAGCATTTGACAAAGTTTGCATTGATACTATTGATAAATTAATAATGGCACCTAATGGTAATTGCCATCTATTGACGATTCAATGCAATTTGACTAAATACATCATATTAGTCTCTGTACCTGACTTAAGATCAAGTTCTATAGCTGATTCAGTAGTACAAAATCTCATCCTAATTTATAGTGCACCTAGAGCATTCTTATCAGACAAACATGCAACTTTGATGTCTAACTTATTGAAACAACTTTTGAGAACATTAAAAACGAAACATTTAACTACATAAGGATATCACCCTTAAACTTATGGCTCACTGGAAATAAGTCACGATGCATTAGATGACTTTATATGAACCTATTCTGAAACTTATGATGATTGGGATAATATAGTAAAATTCGCAGATTTGACCTGAGTACAAGCGCACATGCTGCTACGAACTTTAGACCTTATAAAATTTTACTCGGTAGATTAGCAAGATTACCTATAAAAATACCCACAAATAGGAAGATACGAACATATCCGTTATATCTACATGACCTTATAAAACGACAACATGATATGCGAATTGCAGTAGGAGATCAACAAATAAAAATGAAAATACAAGCTAAAGCAAGATATGATAAAAAAATGAAACCCTTGGATGCAAGATCCGGAGATTATATGGGTAAAAAAGAATGAAATACTCACCTAGAAGATTAATCGATACCATAATAAACCCCATAAAGTTAAAACTATTCTGGGTAGAAAGAATGTGCTCTTAGAGAAACAAGATGAAGAAATTATACGAAAGTATACAGACAATCTTAGATTAGTACCAAGATAAGTTTTGGCAAATTATTCAATCACATTAGCAAACTTTTACAGATACAATGTCAATCGCCCTTATTATCTGAATGACTATAGCAACTGCAGTTGCTACAGAACCCACCTATGCTGGTTATTATACTATGGAAGCTCTAGTGACGAAGCCAGGTATTTATTACGAACGTTAAGATGTGATCAGGATAAAGAGAGCAGATTAGAGAATAACAATATGGCTTAATGCCAATACATTCATAATAAAATACACAACAATTTAAGAGATAGAAAAAAACGTCCTCCCTTACATTTATGAATGGCTCGATTAGAAAATCAAAAAAAAAATTATACGAACTATATTAAATACTATAGGGGTTGATAATAAGAAAGAGGCCGTCATACCAGGACTCAGTATAAAAACAAAAAGGTAGGCATCACTGGGCATAGTGGGCAGCATAGCAAAAAGACAATTTGATTTGGTAACTGGAGATGATATATTTTTTATAAATGAGAACATTGACAAATTACAGTCAAATCAAAAATAATTCATAAAGCTGTACGAATTAAATAGTCTGATTTATTTTAAATTAAATAATATTACTTAAAAACACGAACATACACTAAAAAAGGTCGTTGATATTTTATATAATGTACCAAACCTGACATACGAGATTGCTATGGATACCTAAAAAAAATATTTGTCTATGTATGTTCACAGAACCGAGACTACTTGAGGCCATATTATTTAGTAACGCAAAGAATTGATTAACATCTTATACGAGTCACAAAGAGGACCAATTCATCCTAATATATTTTCCCCTAAAATGTTACGATTAGTGACTCAAGATGTTAAAAATTTAGCAAGAAATTCAAAGTTCATGGCACCAATAGAAAATCTATATGCGGGCGAGATAAGTTCTCGAATCCAATTAGTTGTTATTCACTAAGTTGATAACGCAACATTAATTTTACATCAACCGCATAATGTGGATAGTACCTCTTACAATTTATACAGATTGCACCCAGTAATGATACCGCAACCAACACAAATGGAACTGCTTACATAGAGAGTAAAATCCTCATGCTCACAAGACCTGCAGCTGAAATAATAAGATATTGCGATTACTGTAAATAAAAAAAAGTGAGAACCAATGGATCTACCTATCAACAGATAACTTATTTTGCAGAGGGGCGTGGGTTGGGGGCATCTTAAAGTTTGTGAGAAAAAGGGGCTGTGAGAGGGTTGAATCACTTTATCTTGCAGAGGGGTGTGAAGAATAGTGGATGAGTGCTTATCTTTTTGCCTCTGTATTTCGAATTTGTTATCTTTAATTACAAATATAATCTGATGGTGTTGATGTTTTCATTTTTTTCGGAGAGTTAAATTTTTGTCTTCAACTTTAACATCTACTCTACTTGTTGATCCATCTGCATGGCAGAGTATCGTACATATATTTTGGCTTTTGCTATCACTATTTCTTGTATCATCAACATAGTTTTTTGTTTTAAACGAAGTCTACTATAATAAATTAGCTTTAATTGTATCTTTTATCATATTCTCTGATTTTATTAATATGAATCAATCTGACTGTTACTAAGACTGGGGTTTTAATTTTTCAGCTGTATTTTGTTTGTTATTTGTTATTTTTGTCCATGCAATTTAGTCCGCAAGTATGTACGGCATTACTAATTTCCGCCCTTTTATCTTAGGTTAGCAGTTATGTGAACATTTTTTTATGTGTTTTTGTTTGTATGATATATCAAACCTTTGACTTAGGCAGTAATAATAGATTTTTACATAGACAAGCATCTCTTTGTAGTCACAAGGGTTACATTTTTAGAAGGTACTACAAACAGGTGAATCTTGTTAGCGCAGACTTTCAGCTTATTAACGAGGTGGTCTACGTGCATATAGACTCAATGAGCATTTGACTCAAAATGTTCGTTGTGTACAACGTTTATTCAGGCTTATTAAAATTGGTGCTATGTAGCAGGGTCCAAGCGTAGACTTCCATTAACAGTCTCTTACATAAGCCAGAATTGTTTAATTTTTTGTTAGAACAGTTTTTCAACAAATGGTAATGTTCCAATTTTTTGAGTTCAAGGTTTGAACAATAATTTTTTCTATTTTATGACTCTATGTCTACGTACTTAGACAAAAAATTCTAAAGATTTTAGATTCTGAACTTTCAATCCATTTTTTCCTGTATTCGGAATTTGGTAAAAGTACCAATGAAGTTAGTTTTCTTATTTAAGTTCTGCCGATACCATACTTTTTGTATATATTTTCACGCTTTTATTTTATTGTACAACCTACAACTTATATGCACGAAGTAGTGAGCGTCCTTATTACGGAAGATACATCATTTCTCATAAAAATTTTGAAAGAAAAAAAAAACCTTACAATTTTATGACAGTAATATTAGAGTATTTGCCTTCGTTTATTATTTAACCTGCTAATATTGTCTACGATCTTGTGCACCTCTGCGCATTCTGAGCACCCTCCATGCCTTTATGACGACTTAAAGTAAAGCGCTAGATTTAAAAAAAATGTTTTCAAAGAATTATTCACCATAATAGAAAGTTTACTTGTAGTTATTGAACGATTTATTAACCATACTTTTTGAATCAACAATAAAAACCTTTGTTAACAGTCAACTCACCGTCGTTAACAGTTATTAAATATTTATTTGATTTCATAATTATAGCTTTTTGTAACCTTCCATACTTACCAATAAATACTTGATTCGTTAATTGTTGGTAATTGCGTAGTAGCTTGTAGTTAAAACTACGTTAATAACCAGTTAATAACTGCAATTTGAACCCTAGAAATTCTTCATATCAGTAAACTTTTGGATCTTAATCAAAATAGATCACTGTATTAGGAAAGTCTCAAAAGATAAATGAATAAAATATAAATCGTTAAATAAGTGTTCTTTTTTGGGTTAGATAAAAATTATTGTACAAAGATTTGCAACATAGATTAAGGGCATACTGTTATTTAAAATAAACTTCCAAGAAATGAGTTTCTTCTTGGCATTCGTTTAATTTTAATTTGTTAAGAGCTTGTTTTACTTCTTTAATATTTTAAGATGATGTCACTGAAATTAATTTAAAAGAGTATTTCAGAATTGATAAGTTATGTGCATTCGTTGGCACAAAAATGAGTTTTCGAAGTAAACGTATGAAAATTACTTTTTTATAAGGCATACATGACAATTAATAATAATATATCACGAACAGTTTTAATTAAATGGGTAAAAAAAATATTATTAGAATACATAGCAATCAATCAAATACAATTTTCTGTCTTGCTTATAATTAATTTATTAAATACTTACTAACACTATTATTATACATATATTTTTTAATACTTTACTACTTCATGAGAATTGGTTATTTTAATTGATTACTGCGCTATTTTTTGTTCAGATGAATTTAAATGTGAAATTTTTAATCGAATAATAAAAGTCTTACGTGCTTTTTCTTATTCCAATTACTTCTAAAATAACTGAAGATACGATTTGAAATTATTCATTTAACATTGCTTAACATAATTAGAGTAAATAAATGACTGCGAGGAATAAACTGATAGACCTACCTGATTTTGTTTATTATTTTACTTTATTTTTCAATTATTTATTATAAAATAAACAAACAAATATTATCAATAATTGTCAACGATATATTACTCTATCGTTAAAAATCTGTTCTTTATTTTTTTACAAATTCTACTATATTTTTTATTAGCAATTAGTTATTTATCTTTTAATAATACTTCGAATTACAGTGTTATTCCTTTAATCTTTAATTTTTTCTTTATTTTTTTTTACTCAATATATTAATATTTTAAAAATTTTCCTAATATTTTACATCTTGAAAAAAAACTAACATAGTATGCTAGAATATATTACAAATTTGAATAATTGAATTAAGTGGCTAAATTATCTTAACTTTCTCTAGTTCGTCGCAAAAAAGTCTTAAAATCGTAGCGAAATATTCTTCACTTTGTCTTTAGTTCCTTGCGAAAGAGTTTTCAGTAAGTCTCGAAGTAGTCTTTACTCTATCTCCAGTTAATCGCGAGTAAGTCTTAAGCTCGCCGCAAAGCTACTTTATCTTCAGTTCATTGCGAAAAAAATTTTTTGTTCCATTTTATTTTTTCGCAAAAAAGTCTCAAGCTTATCGTTAAATATTATAATCTTTGTTTCTAGATCGCTGCCAAACAGAGTCTACTTTACTGCAAAATAGTCCCAAGTTCAGCTTATATTTGTCGCCATAAGAAAACAGTTTTGAGTTTATCAACAGTTTTATGTTGATGATAAGAAGGCTACTATGTGTCTCAAGTCTCTTTTAAGTATTTAATTTGCTATTTCGATTATTGCAATGGATTCCTTTCTTATGTTGCTGTTTCACGAGAAAAATGTCGCTTCTCTTAATAGATTGATCGTGAAAAAGGGAATGCAAATGTCTTTAAAATTTCTAGATCGCATACTACGGAAGCGCACGGTAAGGCGATTACAGTTGCAAGGGGTAAGGGGGACCCTTGTATAATCCTTCTGTTCTGGTCGTAAATATCCCAGAAATTTCTGTTTAGCCACCTTCAATGACCTGTTAATAAGTACAAGTGCTATCTATGGTCAAAAGCAGGCTTACTGCCTCACTACTTACTGATATGAAGCTCGTTGCTATACAGTTGTTATATCTATGAACACCGATCTGCATAGCAGCACACACTACCGAAAAAGCATACTAAAGATGCCCACCAAAGTGCAGTTTCGCAATGAAATTTATGTAAAAACTAAATGTGACAAATTTTTTTCTGCCGAATATGAATTAAGAGTTTATTTCTGTGAACACCGGTTGAGGTACTTTTGATGTTCCCTGTATGTATGTAGGCATATATCAATGCATGCATGTATATATTTCTGTATGTATCTATGTTCGTATAAATATGGGTATGTATAAATATATAAATGTATGTATGTGAGCTTGTATGTACATGCGTATGTATGCATTATAAGGCTACTGCTCGCTAGAATCAGGGCAAGCAGTGGATTTGTTGATTAATATTTACAAAAGGGGAAAAGTTATATGCACGGGAATAGATTAGAAAACCTTTGAATAATGCGGTACTATTGCACCAGCAAAAACAACTAAAGAGACGTATAGTGAAAATAAAACTAAAGTATGTTTAATGATATAGTGGATGAAGAATATCAAAATTATATATGCACCATCCAACTCAGTGCGATAATAATGGACATAAGCCAAGCGTACGAGCAATCAGGGCTGAGACGCGCCCTGTATACCTTACTTTGTTAATCGGATGCTATCGCGAGTTATCTAGAGAATTTCCTGATAGACACAGATACGTGAAGGTCGTGCCTTACGACGCCTCGACAATCACCAAGATTGACGCGAGGGTATCAGAAAAGATGAGTGGGATAGCAACTCCTACCGTGCTCATGTCACCACCGGTGCGCAGGCGGTTCGCTCGGTCGCTGGCCTGTCTGCAAGGACTCCTGTTCCTGACTCTATGCAAAACAAGACACCGAGGACACAGAGCTGGGTGTACAGCAGCTCGTTGCCGAATCAACTATAAATGCCGGGCACGTGTGTGCAGTAGATCTGCGCGGCAAGCAGGCTCTCAACCGAAATAACTAGTCGGCACTATTGAGCCTTGTTAGTGTAGATTTCGCAAAAACGGATTATGTTCAAGAAAGATTGATACTTTTAACGTTGTTATAGTTAATTCCTACCACTTGGCTGTTACCATGTACAGAAATACATGTGTAGAAACATATTTGCATAAAATAAAGAGAAAACATAATTCCTATAAACTTTAAAAAAAAAAAAGAATACAAAGCAGTTAAAAAAATTATGTAAAAACAAAAAAATTAAAAAAATCATGGCACTTCTTGAGTATTTACTTGATTTAAGTTACCTTCAAAGTCGAAAAATAGTATAACCTGATAATTCAATCATTAATATCATTCATTAGGTAACTTATGATCCAGAAAAATTGAAAAATATCCGATATATAGTATATATTTCAATTATTGATCACAATTATAATAATTTAAAAAATAAGTACAAGATGGCCGATCCAATATGGCGGAAAAAATTTCAAACGTTCTCGATCTTGGCAAAAATTCTTACTCGATGGTTTTTGGGGTCACTTATAACGAATCTGTCGATAAAATTTGCAAATTAAAGAATGGCTAATCCTATATGGCGGACAAAATTTCAAAAAGTTCTCGAATCCTAGCAAAAGTTCTAACTCGGCGGTTTTTGGGGTCGCTGAATACAAATCTGTCAATAAAATTTGCAAATTCAAGATGGCCGCTTTGATAGGACAAAAAAAATTTCCAAAAGTTCTCGAATCTTTGCAAAAATTCTTACTTGGGGAGCGCATCAATCCATTTCTCACATGTCCATCACTTGGGTGTTACTCGATCTTACTAATCGATCTTTGCAGTGGTAACCACTGGTAATTTTCATGTCGACATCTGTAGAGGAATGGATTTTCAGTAAGAATTAGTATTACTGATGGTTCTGTTAGTTTTTGTCCCTTTCTACGTAGAGAGAACTCTGAAGCAGGTAGTGTATGCACGCGCATCGTACAACGCTAGCTCAGCTGGCTTTATACAAACGTAGCCTGTCTATATGCTACCGTGGCCCGGCTCGAAAGAGCCAACGTAGTACAGTAAATCGCCGTACTACATTTACTCCAGCTTCATACCATCGTGGTGAGGCACACGAGCAAACGTGGCTAGGTTACCTATACTGCCGTTACTCCCTACTCCATCGTACTGCATTAGCTCTGGAAGCATACTATTGTGGTATGGCAGCCATATTATGGCCCAAGAGCAAACTTATAAGCTAGGTATTGGGAATACACAAGCGGGGTGTGGCACCCGCGATGGCGCAAAAGCGGAGCCTGGGGCGTTGAGCACCGGCCTCATGGGGGCGAGTCTTTTTTTTTTTTTTTACGCCTACAACGATCGTGTTACGGTAAAAGCCTGCAAATAACATATTTTTGTTGCGATAACGGTATCTTAGATATTTTTTTTCCCATCTCAATCGTTACTTGAGGCTCAAAATCTTACTTATCTTGCAAAACGCACATTTAACCTGTACAAATCTGGTAAGTAAATAGCTATACATAGGAAACAGCGGGAGTGATTTGTACAGCTTAAATGTGCGTTTTGCAATTTTAAAGTAAGGTTTTGAGCCTTAAGTAATGATTGAGATGGGACAAAAAATATCTAAGATACCGTTATCGCAACAAAAATATGTTATTTGCAGGCTTTTACCGTAACACGATCGTTGTAGGCGTAAAAAAAATAAAAACAGACTCGTCCCCATAAGGCCTGTGTTAATT
>JAPYYV010008683.1:0-22308 GCA_030522625.1 Copidosoma aretas | reverse complement strand
ACAACGAAGCACCATCCAGCAGCAGCAGCCTGCGTGCGGAACAAGATCTGCCGTGCAGGCGCAGTCAGCTGAGCGAGAGCGAGAGGGGGGGGGGCGCAAAGTGGCCCGCGCACACAAGTATATTTACGCGTGCATACATATATATATATACACCTCCTATACACGCTCACAAAGCCCATATCAGCTGATTTACACGCTACGCTCGGTGCAATACAACTACAGCTTCGGTACTTATATGGGCGTGTGTGTATGTATGGAGAAACGGAGAAGGAAAAGGCCGTGCCCGCTCGCGGAGTGTATATCGTATGTACGAAGGAGAGCCGGTCTGCGTGTGTAAGTGTACGTGCAGCGGATAATTTGTGCGCTCCCTCGGATTTGTGTGTGTGTGTGCGTTGGTGTATGGGAGCTCTCGAGCTTTCTCTCCGTTCGGTTCGCCGTGTCCTCGCGGTATATAGGATGCTGGTGAGAGGGAGAGGGACGCCGGAGAGTATGTATATTATGGTCGTGCCGAGGGAAGGAGAAAAGGATACAGGCACATCTATGTACACAAGTATCGTTTGGGGGGAGAGAGAGAGTAGTCCTGCCCTAGGTTAACGTTACCCTTCGAGCGCTCTCGCGCCGCCTCCTTCTTTTCCTCCTCGTTCCCCTCATCTCTCCGTACAGCGATATGTATAACGTATATACGCGTGTAGTCGAGGCATGGCAGAGTTTTGCAGCTGCTCGAGCAGCTCTCGCGGTGGTGCAGTACACGCTTATAAATAATATACCTATATGCATACGTACAACCTGCACCGCATTATAGATACTCACAGTGCTGCAAGTGTATAATATGCACTCAAAGTGCATGCACCTTACCTCACGCACTTGCAGTTGCACAAACAGGCCTGTCGGTGCAGCTGTGCGCTGTGTTGTGTTTTCTCCCTCTGTAATAATGTACACTTACATTTTCCTCCGTGCCTATATTATGCAGGCAGGTATGAACAGAAATTCATGTGCATTTGTTTCGCTCATTCTTATACGACGAAATCGCAACAGGTGTCTTTTTCCGCACGACGATGATCCATCGCGACCGCCGTGGATTTTTCATTCGCTCGCGTGAGCTTACCCATCAATAATCCCCCGCATCCATGCGTACGGGACACGCGCGTAAATTTAGGCGTCTGTATACCCATACTTACGCGTATCGGATGGATGCGCATGAAACGCAAATTGGCGAGAGAGAGAGAGTCCGTTTATAAGTTTTCTGATTTTTCGCATCCTCCGCGCAATAATTATACCGTCGGTTTACCGAAATAACGAGGCTCACGAGAAGCGTGCAGTATTCGTTATATATAGGTATCGCGTAAACTCATTATACACATAAGTACGTTACGCACGAGTGCAAGAGCAAACGTTGCGAATCGTGTTCACTTTCCGAACTACTGTACGGAGGGAAGACGCGAATAAATCATCGTCATCGTTCGTTCTCCTTCCACTTTTTCGTTTCCCCCTTTACTCGATCGTTATCGCTCGCATCATCCGCAGATACATCAGCGCGATACATATTTTGCAAACAGCTCGATCAATCATCTCTCCGTCCCGTTCGCCTCGTTACAATCGTACGCATTACGAGCATACACATGTATACGCGCCAAGTTATATACGCTCGAACCGAACGAGGCCAAGTTTCCATCCCAGGCGTCGACCAGATTTCGAAATATTATCGCGCCCCCCTTCTTATCGCTCTCGCGCGTCGAGCGATAACAATGACGAGAAGCGAGCGCTTTCGCAGCTGCCGATAACGCGTTCGCGCTGCACGAGTACGTATACACGAGAACAACAAAATCACGGCTCGGCCCGATGTCGAGCGCAAGGTACATCGTACACCGAATGCCAGTGGTCATTTCGAGCGGTCGACGGCCGTGCGGTGCGAGTCCCAAAAAAGCCCGCCCCTAAAAAGTATAGGCCTACCGCCGACGGAGTTCCTCAGCCCCCCCCCCCCCCCCCCCTCCCACGCGGGGCGAGCCCCCGCCGGGCGCGCGGAACGAACGACGCGTACTTATACAATATAACATCCACGTATTCGCAACGGACGGCCGTCAGACGTACGAAGCACCTATACATGCAACGACGACGCGACGGGCGCGAGCGGAGGGAGAGCCCGTGACCTTGGCTCGTTCGGGGTCGTCGACTCGCTCTCTCCGCCAATCTAACGGTGTGCGTGTGTACATCGGGGCCGAGAGATGATGCTCTCTTTCTCGGGCCTCTGATGTACATATGTGTATGCCAACCGGGTCGGGGGCACGCGTATAGACGCGACAGCCCCGGGGTGGTGGTGGTGGCGTATTGGCGCGTTCGTGTGTTGCACAGCGACGGGGAGGAGGAGGATCGATACGGGGTGGAGAGAGAGAGAGAGAGAGAGAGAGAGAGAGTCCACACTAAGTGTGTGTGCGCGCGCTCATCCAGGCCAGGATAATGACTCCACGGCTGCCGGCGCGCCGAGAGTACGCAAGAGTCTCGGGGCCGGCTGCCCTTTTTCCACAGTACCTCTTGTCTGTATGTATATTGTATACGTACAACAAGTTGCCGCTGCCCCCGAGTCCCGCAGCTCTCCCTCCCGCTCTCGCGGCACGCTGCACTTTGGCTCGTCCCTTGTATTTGGTTGCCTCGAAAAACGGAGCACGCGCGCCGGGCTTATCGGCCGATCGCGATACCGATCGCTCCCGTTTGTCTCCAGGGGATGTATTGTACCGATCGAGTTGTCGTTCGGCGATTTATCACTTGGACACGGAAAGTGGGCCGAGTACACGGATGGCGGACGGATGAATTTCGGCGCTGTGGCGCATACGAGTTCATTTTGATGTTTGCAGTCGTATTGCAAGAGTTGTGCGCGTTCTTTGGTGGATCGCGCTCGTATAGGAGAGGGGAGAAACGAAAAAACAAATGACGCAGGTACACGGGGCTCATCAGACCTTCGGACTCTCTGTCCCCGCCACGGGCGAGCAATCAATTTTGCCGAGCCGTACACCAAAGCCGCGCGACCCTCGTCACTCGTGCTGCTGCTGCTGCTGCTGCTCGCAACACATTGTAATAATATATACGCGCCGCCACTGGGCTTTTTTAAACACGCACACGGAGGAGCATAATACATACATATATATTACGACTGTACCAAACAATAAAAAGAAAAAAAAAAAAAAAAAAAAAAAAAAAAAAAAAAGAAAGTCTGGCTCGCTTTCTCGCCAAAAATGTTGTTTGCCGAGCAATAACGGCTGGCGTTACTCTCGTACATTCGTGTCTACGGAGGCCTTATAAGCCACCCATATAAATACACGTCGGAGCGAGGAGAGCAGCCGGGACACCACCTCAGAGTACTATGTATATAAATACAGTACACGCAGTAGGTGTACGCAGTGTCGACGAACGGGCTCAAGGAAACGACGACGACGACGCGGGGGTGGCAGGAGGAGAGACAAGAGCGCTGGGGCGTTCGATCGATTCCTCTCCCGTATGCAGTATATACGTGTACATAGGTGGGTACGACGGGCAGACCGAGCCAAGGACGCGACCCTCCCCTTCCATTCTCCTTGCACTGTTTATCCTCCTCCGCCCCTCGGCCCGTGTGTACACGCGCACGCGGTCTCCTTCTTGTGTATTCTGAATTTATCTGGAAACCATCTGCCAGCGATCTCCGCACCGCTGGCCCGATTGTTTTATTCTTCTCGGAGCTGGCGCCTCCGAGGGTAGCGAACGCGAGATACTGCACGGGCCCGATTAGATTCTTCTCCTGTCATCCGTCGCTCGTCCGATATTGCACTTTTTCTCCTCGTCGCCCGCGTTGTTTGCGCAAAATTCTGCCTCGCGAACGTGATCGACGATTCGCTCTCGAGCGTCTGCAACCGTCGAAATCTCGTCCCGGTTTCGGGAACCAGCGGCGCGCGTTTGCTCGACGAAAACGCGCTCGCGCGCCGCTCCCGTTCGAGCGTAATAATATTTTCCGCCGACGAACAAACAAACGAGGATCGCCGTCAAGTTCATTACCGAGAAGAGAGAGAGAGAGGGCGAGAGAGTTCAACGGTCTCGAAAATCCCGGCGGCTCGTCCGATAAGCCGGGCGGCGCGCGCGCGCGCAACGGTGATTGGCCGAGAGATGATGCGCATTTTTCGCTCGAACGATAAAAGTGTCGCGAGCGCGGCTCGACGAGTTCTGGGTGGATCGGAAGCTTCCTCCGCGAACTTTTCAATGTCGCGGCCCGCTTATCGGACGGCGGCAAAGGAGAGCGCAAAAAGGCGCGGGGACGCGCGGGACTCGGGTGATGTGTATGACCGTGCGTGTCGTCGTCTGAGCGAAAGAATGGGCTGTTTTCCGGCGGGGATTGATTTTATATTCGTTTTTTCCTACGGTCCATTGGGTCGTTGGGAGGTGTGTTTTGGATGTTTTCGTGTTTTGTTCGAGCAGGGGGTGTAATGTATGCTTTCAAACGATAAAAATGATGATTAGAAATGTGTGAACTCTGCTGCTGTCGAAGAATGTGGTGTATGATTCTGCTCTTTTATCATATTGTTTCCGATGGTATCAGCGCTATTAAATTTATACCTGCTGATTGGGTGGAAAAAATATTCGCTTTTTAAAAATACACGAGCACACAGGGATGTGCTGCTGCGCAAAAATGTCACGTTTGATCATAGCCTTTTTTTTCGCCGTGACGAATATTGTAGGTGTTGATTTTAGTCGACTCTGTGTTTATGGTATGTTACATTATTCAAAATTCAATCAGAGTCAACGCCAACAGTTCAAATGTTTGGATGGATATTATCAATTTTTTTTGTGTTTAATAGCGCCTCCATTTTAATAGGTACCAAGAATTCAGAACGATATCTCGTTAATTACAAGCGATAATAGGAATTTTTATAAGCTGTTGGATTAATTTTCATTTCATTGTTATGTTCTATTAGTGTAGCCTGTTATTTTGGACGCTAATTTTTTTACTCTATTTTCATTCAAAGACGATTGCTGAACAAAATTTATTGCTCGATCGCTTTTGGAAAAACATAATTTCTCATCATTTCAACAATCCGCTAAATCTTCAAAACGTCCCCGTGCCCAAAGAGTTCCTGTATACTTATATCGATAAACCAAGAATTCCACGTCGTTCGATTTCGCGGATGGAGGGCAGATGAAACCAGGGCGACTCGACATCTTGCGATTGCTCATGAAAATATAATTAAACGAAACCCGTTTATCTGCAGTTCAAGAATAAATGCCACCATGACGATAACAATAACAATATCGAAACGCCGAGGGGGAGAGAAAGAGACGAGAGAATCTCACGCGTATAATAATGCGTGCATACACGTATATATACGTATAAATATTAAAAATATGCGCGAGCTCGCTTTTCGACCGCACGCCGTACAGGTATATACCATACAATGCATAATATATACGCACGGGGGAACAATGCACGCCCGTCCGACCTTCGCTTGTATATTGAACTCTCTCTCTCTTGCTTTCCTACCGGACGCTTCTGCCTCCGGGCGGGGTGAATACACTCTCGCGCTGTTTTCTGCGGTCGCGTGCGGGCTAGGGCACCACCGCCGTCCTCGGCTTCCTCTTTTTCTTCTTCTTCTTCTCCATCGTCTATTCGGACCAATTTGAGAGGACGCGGGGTCTACACCCGACCTGTTCTCTTCTGCTCTTCCTTGGTGCATATGGGGAAAAGGCGTCCGGTGCGGCGAGCCGGAGGGGCTGTCGGCAAATTGTACATCATACGTATTTTGCGTTGGATGGAGGGATGGGAGGATCGGTATTGTGTGTCCGATAGTGCTCGTCGCGGTGTTTGGAAAATAAGCCTGATACACCTTACTTGGCGCTCTGACAATTTGGTGTCCGGCCAAACTCGGCTGTATCTACTGGCGAGCGAAAAAATCCCCGCTCGGTATCGGCGTTCTTTTTGTCTTTGTTGTTTTTGTTGTTGCAATCTCTCGATTAAACTGTCTCTGCTGGTGCACATGTACAACGACCCGCCAATCGCGGCTCGCGAATCTCGAGATGGGACCGTTTGATCAATAATAATTTTGATGCACATACCTATTAACGATATGGTGATGCGTTTCTCTCTACATTTTTACATTCCCCACCTCTCGGGTTTTTGTTCATCGTAATATATTTTGGCACCTCGATCTCGAGCGAGATAGTAGAGATGATAAAAGCCGTTGTTATCGTGTCTCGCTATGTGTACAAAATATGTATATATATATGTATATACAAGTTTTTCTTTCAAAACATGCAGTGACGCACCAGTGTATATATGTTCTTTCGACTCACTGCATACGACCTGCAGATGATGATGATGATGATAGAGGCTTCCAACATTCATTTCAGCAGCGTTCCCACGACATTGAGGACTCAATCTATGTATACACTCTTCAGTCACTGATGGTTTCTCATCCACTGTAATTCTCTGTGTATGACGCGAGCCGTAGTCCATTCAAAAACAGCCAGTGTGTCCGACAGACTTGAGGAAAAAAAAAGTAAAAAACGCGCGCGATAAGAGAGGCCGGCCGGCGGCCGAAAAACCGGAGGAGGCGCGAGCGAGAGCGATAACGGCTCTTGACCCCCACGCGCCGGCCGCGCCGCGTCATCGTCCTCCGCGCTCCGGGCATTCCTCTCAGCTGCTTGCTGCACTAATATTTTTGTGCGCGCGCGCGGTAAAACGTTGCCGGGGAAAGTTCTTCGTGCGACTCTCGTTTCGAGCTTCGTTAGCTCTGTATGTGTGTGTGTGTGTGTCATTAGAGACGCCGCAGTTGCTGTATACACGCGGATCTGCCGTGAATTTTGGTCGTATGTTTTTGCGGTCGTGCAGCCGAGGATCGGAATGAAAGTGATTACAACAGTGCTTTCGTCGCGGTTCAATGTACTCGCGTCGGTGATCGTGCATATACCGAGGATTTATGTTGCCCACAGGTGTTCGAGGATCGTGCGAATCACAACTTTTACACTTTTTAATGCGTTTGATGATTTTCACGACTAAAGTGTATGCAATGTACCCTGCTCCGATTCGATCGGGCGAAACAACTAAAAAGATCTCCCCAAGACGATGATATCGTGCGGACGCAAAAATAGCCCGCACTCGTCGACGGCGATTAATCTTCCGGGCGGCCGATGTGGGGGGGTATGTATATTATATACAATTGCGCGTGCTATATGTATCCAGCTGCCTCTCGCTCTTTAGCGTTTGGCCGCGTCGCCCCCGGCCCCGGTGAGGGGGGGGCGGATGGGGGGGTGGCCCTAGCTCTATAACCGGCCCCCCCCCCCCCTTCTCCGCTATAAGTATATACGACTGTTTGCCGGCTGGCGCGCAGAGGCAGGTTTAAAATTAGCATCGGCGTCGGAGCCGGCCGGAAAACTCGGCGACGTCTTTGGCCGCGTGCGTACACGGGCGGTTCTGCGGAAAATCGGCGGTCGGAGGGTCATTTGGGAAATTTTGTTTTTTGCCGCTCTTTTGGGACGCTGATCTTTGTCTTGCGCAGGATTTTGCAGGAACGTGGACAATTTTATTTTGGGACATTAGCGAAAACAATTTTCAATTTCTTTCAAAATACAGCCTGAAATCGTTCAAAAGATTATTCAGCTGATTCTATGCAAAGACAATGTTCCTGATTGATGTTTTCCTGAGTTTCACAACTTTCATAGAAAAAGATCGCAAAGTTTCGAAAGAACGGCACTTTAACAAATTTTGCATTCTATGTAATTCAATAACCATGGGGGTTACTATAAAAAATTACTAGAAACTTTTCATTAATAATTCGGCTCGTGGAATACAAAAACCTATTTCAATTAGAAACAAATAAACAGAGTCGAAAGATTTTCTTGATATGAGTAGGTTGACGTATTTTTCCACATCCTTAGACGCTTGCGGAGAAAACAAAAACCCTTACTTTAAAAGTGGGCATCGAATTGACGGTTTGAAAAAACAAAATTGGCTTTTAACGCTCGTTCTCGTCCGTCGGACCATCAAAATCCCGAGCTACTTTCACCCCGTGCATCAGAGTCGACGTGCCGAAATCCGAAACGACCCGCTGGCAAATTAAAAAACAAAGTACCCCGCACACGTGAAATCGCACCACGTACATATATGTATGTGCTGCATACCGTACACTCGCCAAACCGCGAGAAGGGAGTTTACGCTCCTCGCCCGATTAAAATTAAAGCCGCCGGTAAAAAGCTCATCGCACCCATCGCGTTTCCTGCGAAAACGAGTTCAACCCGAATTCAGCCATTGATTGCCCGCAACGCGAATCCCCCCCGCCGTAAAAATATCCTCGCGGCCCGCTAACTGCGTTTATTTGCTCTCGCGCGTGCGTGTAACGACCTGCGCCACCCCCCCCCCCCCCGGCCAGCTATCTCTTTTTATTTTTAGCGACTTTTACGACGCGCCAACGAGATTGCGCTTGCTGCACCCGTTTCCAGGCCAGGAGAAATTAACGGAAGAAAAGAAGAAAGCCACGAGGCCCATCGCCCACTCTCGTCGTCGCAATTACACTCGCGAAATCCCAAGGGCCGCCCCGCGCGATGAACGGCGCGCGGCACGAAAGGGGGACACGATTCGCCGCTCTTTTGCGGGGGCTCGTCTTGGTGCGTGCGGGGTTTGTATAATACGTAGGAGCTAGAGTTGCGCGGGTGATGTACACACATATATATCGCTATGTGGTATCTTACACAATCGCGGAAGTGCCGCGCGCGTGCTCTTGATTTTCGTGCGCATGTAATGCGCCTCGACCGTACACTTGCACACGTAACGTGAGCTATATTTTAACGGCGAGTGTATGCAAATGGGGCGGCTATTGTGGAGAAATTTCGCGAGGAGGCTTTTTGCAAATGCGCCGGGATCGGGTTTCGAGGCATTCTCTTTTGTACTGTTACGTTGTTACGCTGGGGCGCGTTGGTGCAAACGTCTGACCATCGTGGCACCTGTTCTACTTGTTGGAAAAATTTTGTCTTTTTGTTCTTCATCAAAATGAGCAAAGTTTCCGGAGCAAAGCTCTTCGGTGTTCGCGGCATTGTCCTACCCCGAGGTTTATATTTATCGGGGAACCAAACTGTTTGTCCGCCCAGAATAGGTTTGACAACGGAGTAGCACCCGAAATTACATCATCTCCGATTCTGCCGTTGTTGCTTTGAAATTCAATTATCTCGGCTCGAATCGGATCCTTCCAAACCGCAATAACGTGAAGATCAGTTCAAAGAAGAAGAAGAAGATAAAAAGCATTCGCAGACGCCCAGAAGCCAATAATTTCGCAAGGGACCCTCGACACAAAAGGGCGGTCTAATCGCAGCTGCGTGAACGAGCAGCGCGGGACAACAATAAACGCGCGTGCAGGCACATTATTCGCTCGAAATGCCAAAAGGACACGCGGATCCTGCACGTGCGAGGAGCGGGGTGCGTGTGTGTGTGTATATATATATATATATATATATATATATATATATATACGGTACAGTTGTACCCTATACGCGTGCCCGGCACAATGACGATAAGAGCCGGCGTATACTGCAACGACAACCAGCAGCAGAAGACGACTGCCCCCTAATTCGCGGTTGCGCCACGTTCGCTCTGTATATGTACACCCAGTTTCTCCGTATGGCTTTCGCGAGAGGCTAATGCCATCGGGTCGGAGTGTGCACTTTGCCGAGCCCTCGGAGCTTTTCTCCCATGTATATGCAGAGTGTCGGGTAGGGGGTGTCCCGGGCAGCGGGCAACCTGTTATTTCAAATACATGTCGTGCAGACGCGGGTCAGAGGGATATTACGCGCGGGGCTGCGTCTTGCTTCCAACCCCCCCTTCGTATAATGTTGTACGTGTGGTTTTTTTTTTTTTTTTTTTTTTTTTTTTTTTTTTTTTTTTTTTTTTTTTTCATTACAGAAAGAGTTTCGAGATATCAACGCCGCACGGGACGAATGTGAAATTAGCCCCCTCCCTCGCTCCTCTATGGACACAGACGGGCGGATAGTGTGATCGGCTTTTTTTTCAAAGTAACGCTCAATTACGTATAGGCGTGCGTTTTATTACCGATGCGTGACGCGATGGAGACCCGAAGAAATGACCGTCGCGGTTCGCATGCGCTGATCACGAGGTGTTTATTTTAGATTTTACAGCCGTATGTATATATTATATTGGCGTGTTAATGGAGGCCTTTTTTGTTGTTGTTTTTTTCTGTTCAGTCGACGAGTGCGAAATCCAAAAGTGCAAGAAGGAGGAAAATGAAAAAAACTGCCGACGCAGCTCTCTCTCTCTTTCTCGACCGTCGAACCCTGGGCGGCGCGTGTATATACAATCGTACCGCTTATCTGTATACATACAAAGCGGCACACTAATCGCACTTGGCAATGAATTTTTCCTTTCCTCGTCGGCCGCTCGGGTGTCAGTGACCCGCGAACAATGACCGATTCGCGTGTGTTTTTCATTTCGCGGCGAGCCAAATCGACGACGCGCGCTCGCGTTACGGCCGGGCGGGCTTTCAACTTGGATTATCATCAGTCGACTCGTATTCGAACATTTTTCTCCTCTTCGCGCGCTCCGACCGAGAAATCGGAGGAACGAAGGGTTTACTTCGCGCACCCCGCCCGTGTCCATCCATCAAAGAGAGACCCCCTCGAGCGTAAAGTGCAGGTGCCCCATCAGCTCAGCCTCGCACCCGGGGCAAAGACGACAACGACGAGAGAGAGCAGATCAAAGTCTTTCCCGGCAGTTTTTAATTCGGCCCTCCCCCATATTCCCCCTCCGGCGCATTTATTATACACACACTTGCATACCAGCGGAGCATACATACACATACAAGCATACAATCTAAGGGATACGACGACCTCCGCGCTGCATCCCGCTCTCCCCCGGCCGCAATGGCGACGTAAACAAGCCCCGCGCGCATGCGTCGGTCCAACGTTCTACTTATATACATATATCTACACACAACACATCCTCCGTCTCCTTTTCTCCCGTTCCGCGGTATGTATGTACAATTAACGCACCGGCTCTGCCCGGCTCGCGGAGGAAAGTTGCGGCGCGGCCGGGAGTGCACGACCGGCAGAGAGGACTCGGCGCGCAGCTGGAGGAACTGTTGTGTTGTACGGAACAACCGAGAGCACCGCGTTACAAGCTCTCGCTACGTACCGCGTATATATATATATGTATACATAATACATGTATACTCGGCGCTGCTTGTTTTCTCGTACTTATAAGTACACACGCGAGTACACACGTGTGTGATGCCCTGCTACCGCGGCCATATTACGAGCCGCGGGGAGTCAACGATCTCTGAGCCACATATATATATATATATATATATATATATATATATAACGTGCAGTGCTCTTCTGCGCCGCGTTTTCCTCCTTCTCTCGTATTTTCTCAGAGTGTGTGCACGTGACGTGCCCTGTAGCACAGCAGCGGGCCCTATCGTCAGCGGGGGACGGACAAAAAACTGGGGCTTCTTCCTCCTTCTATCCATACCATGACGTATACCGTTGGTACACTCCTGTCCGGGAAATACCTGACTGATTTATTACGCCACCCCCTCCTCCTTCTTACCCTCGTGTCCTGGGCAGCTTTTTTTTATCATGACCCATGGGATATTACATTTACTACCAGAGGTCGGAAACGGGGGGCAGGTATCGCGCATTGTAAGTGCATCAGGGCTAAAATGATTCTGTGCACAGGTACAGCGTGACTCTATTTTTTTTTTTTTGTTCGTCTTCGTAACATCTCCTTCGCTGGATCGCGAAAAACCCATACAAGGGGGGTGGTTTGGTTGCCGTTGTGTCGCTGCACACAGTATATATATACAAGGGAGAACCGCTACTAACGAGGTCATGCCCCGGCAGTGTCTTAATTGCCGCGTCCTACTGCTTGCTTGGCTGTTGCACTTTTTTTGTTGGTCAGTTAGTCCAGCCTGCAACGACCTAATGCCTCGAGAGAGCAGCGAAAACCGCGATCGGCGATAAATATCGCAGCAACGCTCGATCGACCAAGAACCGCGCTTGCTCGCGGTTAATATCCTCCTGCGATGCGGAGTAAACATTATTGCATAAAAAAAAGCGGAGGATGACTCAAGGTACCCATCATCATCCCAAGGCACCGGAGGCGCAACGAGACGACGGCGTCCGGGGTATCATCGCTGTAGCATCAGCAGCAGTAGCAGCGGCAGCAACGGCGACTAATTGAAACGTCCACCGATCGGCCAGCCGCGCACGGAGCGCACAATAGCCGAGGGAAGCTCTGATGGGACGTGTACCGATCACGTCGGCGCGAAACGTCAATTAAGCCCTTCCTTCTTTTTTCTCGCCCCCTCCCGCGCGTACATACTTATCCGTGACACACGCCTGCAACAAGAGCACTCTCCCCGCACGCATCACGGCGAAACAGAGCGCCCTCGTAGCTGTCACTCGCAAAGTGGAGCAGCAGTAGCAGCCAAACCGGGGCTACAAAGAAAATCCCCCGAGCGGCGGCACGGGGGACGGAAGAAAAGCGCCCGCCGTTTTGGGAAAATCCCCGTCGGCGGGGGGGAGGATCGACCACGACACGACGCGTATTGTACGAAACGCGGGCGTCACCCGCGCGTCGCTCCGTCGTGTCGTCGTTCGGACAACTTGTGTAGTTTAATTTCAGCTGGATGATGGTTGGGGCGCTGTCGTGAGTCATATTATATCGTATTATACAGCTCGCGCTGCAACTCTCCCGCGTCGGGCGTTCGCGCGCCGGCATAAGCGGGAGGGTCGACGACACCGGCGGAGGAGAATCGTCCCGAGGGCGAGGGGGAAACGCGCTGTGCCCATCTCTCTCTCTCTCTCTCTGCCTATATACTAATACTATATACTTTGCTCGCTTTGCCGTACACGCTGCTGCCGCTGCTGCCTGTGTATTATATGTATACATGTAGCAGTGTAGTAATTCGCGAGCAAAAGAGGGAGGGTGAGAGTCGCGCATTCCCCCGCGCTCGCGTGGCATCGGCGCGGGTGCCGGCCGGCCGGCTGTTGCGATGCCCCGCTGCTGCACGTGCGCGGTTCACTGTATTCCGCGGATGTTGTTGTGTATCATATGCACCTTGCACGCATGGAAATGGTTGAGGGGGTTTCGCGCGCGCTTTCTTTTCTCGTCGACGATGCCGCCGCTACCGTGTATACGTGGCAATTTTACGCCGGCCCGAAAGTTGCGAGCGACGCTTGACGCTTTCAGGATGCAGCGGCTGTCGCTTGATACTCGCTCGTCCGAAAGCCATGCGTATAATATTAATATTGTAAACAAGCTGGAAGCAATTAGCGTAACGGAGCGTAGAATGTTGTGGTGCAGGCTGTACACCGGGTATGTAGATCAAGAACTTCAGGCTGCCGGATCCCCCTATCGGAAAGATGAAACGCATTCCTTTCCTTGAAACTCGATGATGATCGCTCCGTTCGTACTTATTCCCATGCTTTAGATATGCATGCAGCAGTCGATGGGAAAACTTTCCCAGTCGAACGCCTGGACCGAACGGTTATAATATTTTTAGCCCCGCTTGCGCGCTGTTTTACTCGAGGTTTTACGAGCAGTCAACAAATAAATAATACACGAGAAGCAAAACGGTGCGGTTGCTGGTTTTTTTTTTTTTTTTTCATGTATACGATTATAATATTCGTGCAATTGCAGAGCGGCAGGCGAGAATATATATATATATATATATATATATTCATTATACGTACAGGAATTATAACAGTTATAAACGTGATGATGCTTTGTCTAACTGTGCGGGAGCGCGTCTATTCAGATCGATCGGCAATAAAAGACGATACCAGGAAAGCGCGGCGGTGCAACATCATCAGCGAAGAGATCGTAAAACGGAGATGATGACGAAACCCACGGCGCGAATTGCCGCGGTCAGCTGTTAATCGCGTATGGAGCGTGCAGACAGCACGTATATAACACGCAACTGTAGTGATTTTAAGTAGCCTATTGCATAGTGTTCACCAAGAGCGGAACACGAGCCATTTCGAAGTTTGATTTGGGGTAGCTCGAGCTGGACTTACAAAATACACGAGATAGGTACTCCCTTTCTCCCGCGGGAGGGATATACATGTACATCCCGGGACAAGGTCAGCACTGTCGCAGCAACAGCTTTTACCCCCCTTCAGAAAGCTGCTGCACATTTGAAAGCAGCTGCAGCAACACTGTATACTTAGTCCGTATACTTATATATACCTGTGTAATGGGCAAAAAAGATAAGGAAAGAGGGAGAGCAGCAACACGGAGAGACCCGGTGTACCTGATGCTCATGCACGAACAGAGTAGGTATACAATAATCGCTCGGCGCGTGGTGGTCGACCTTGCTGTGCTCTCGAGAGTGCAGTGTCCGCGCCTTCAGGTGCAACAATCGCCGCTCGCCATGCTTCTCGCGCATATTACACACACACACACACACACACACACACACACCGGTCCGCGCTCTCACACTCATATACGTATAGGAGCAAAAGAGAGCGCGAGCGAGAGAAAGAGAGAGGGAAAGCGATAAGGATCGATTTCGCGAGGCGTTAACGAACTCCGTATACCTGCGTGCCATGTATCATACACAGCAGCAGCAGCAGCAGCAGCGTGCGGTAGGCACCCGCTTCCGGGATATACCTATACACCACCACAACATAGACTTTCCTCTCTGTACAACCAAGAACGTGCATGCAGATGCACATTATATTATACCCTCCCCACAGGTACCCCTTCTCTTCTCCTACGTACAACCCACGGCAGTACGGCACGGGGCTCCTGTAATATGCACCGCGTGCACGTTGCACCCATATACATATATACGCAGCGCGAGCCAGTTTTCCCCGCACACTCTTTGCAAGCAGCCACGGCGAAACCTTATAATACACACGCACCACTTTCCTCTCGCTCGGGCTGATTGCCGATCGTCCCTCCCTTCTCGTCCTTCCAGCGTCGCCGAACAAAGGCCAAGAGTATAGTCGCTCTTTCCTCCTCCCTCCGTCTATCTTTGGTTCTTTTCCTCTCTCTCTCTCTTAGTCTCCTGTTTCCCCTCCGTTTTCCACCGGGGTCCAGAGTATTGTATGACACACACACATTGACCAACCCTTCCTCCCCTCCTTTGCTTCTGTGAATTTTCGTTTTCCCCATGATCTTTGAAAACTGCTACTCAGTACAGCTAGTGTGGACAAAAGAGAGCGCAATGGTTCTGCCGGGTTCCGCAGCACTGGTGAACAGTGGTGACTCTTCTTGCCTTAAGATCGGCATTAACCTATACCCAGACATAGGTACATCGCAGTATCCACAAACTAATTAGAGTCATACGTTCGATATTTATCCCACGTTATTTGGAGAGAAGACAATTGGCAGATGATACTACTGGAGCATCCGAACTTGTACCTCTTATTACTCTCGAACTGCAAGAACTAAAAGGGGAAAATGAAATAACTGATCGGAATCAAGTTGGGAGAGGCAAAATGGACGAAGATAATAGATGTAGACGCTTCCCTCTTTGTTGATGTATAGCACACCGGCCGGCGAGCCGGCTGCGCGCAATGTGCAGATTCGGAGGATGATATATATACACCAACATTGCCGGTATATTATACAGCGCATAGTAGCGGTGCAGTGTGCCGGCAGCCGGTATGGGGTTCTTCTTTCGACCGGTCCCTGCCCCCGTGCGTTCTCCCCCTGATTCCTCTCCTCGAATTCCAAACGTGTGGGTATCCGCTGTGTGTGGCTTCGGTGCTGCCTTCGTTCCGCAGGACTTTTCGTATTAAATCCGAAGGAATAAAATCGGTCAAAGCGGCCGGTATGAGCACTGACATTCCTGCAGGGTTGCACTCCAGCTTTTCAACATCTTGCATGAAGCGAAAAAACCTGGTACTGATCCCAAACCTAACCGAACCAAACCCAACCTCTCGTATTCATCTTTTTTCAATGGTTAGTACAAAGGTATTGCGCTTTCATCTTCCCCCAGTCTGGAGCCCAAAAGGTGTTACTAGCTTCTCGAACCCATTAGCTCCAATAGAGATGTTGGGAATTTAACCAGAAATTATGTGTTCCCTATTAAGGCAGAGCTCTTACACTAAATACCGTGTCTTTTGGGCGATTGGGATTGCAATGTGATCTCAATCTTACAATAGCTTATGGAAGTGAAGAAATTGGTAAACCTCGAAAGAGTATACTTTTAACTTCCTGTGGTAATTTTTACGAAAACCACGTAACGACCAATCCATATGAACGCTGCAAGTATGCCGTTTGTGAAAGACGGCTTTGATGGTCAGTTGGCAAAGATGAACATGGATCAAAGGTACGGAATAATACGAGATAATAAGCTCGAGGGGAATAATACAGGGAAGCAGAAGGAAACTGTGCCTAGTACATACACAACAACTATAACAACAACAAGAGGGCAGATCAGCGTAGGAATATAGATACCCATGCAGCAGCAATGCATATAGTCAGCGATGGTGTGGTGTGTACCCGAGCCGGAGTTAGGGTCAACGGCCGACCCTCACCAGTATACGCGTACACATTTACGTACCTATACGTACATATACATCTAGTCACCGGGAGAGTTTACTCTGGTGTGCTGCTGGCTGGCTGGGCATGGGGATTGGGGATCCCCTCCTATACGTTCTCTTTCTCTCCCATTCTTTGCTACCATACTATTACGACAAGGTATAGAGAAGGTACCAAACAGCCATAGCGACGACCTGTATAGTTACCCACATGGGACGTGTGCGCATCTGTGTGGGTGAGCGTATAATACAGCTTACAACTGTACGCGCTTGCGTGCAGAGCACGCCAATACCTATACACACAGCACCTACCTATCCATCCCATGCTCTCAGCATGCACATTGCACGCCATATAATAAAGAACAGCAGAGCAAAGCAGAAGAGGAGAAAGAGAGCGGCCGGCGCGCGGTCGTCGGTTTGTTTTGGTTCCCCGGGCGTTACCCTCTGTTTCCCCACCCTACCCCCACCGCTCCTACCTACCTCTTCTCTTCTCCGCTGCTGCTTCTCAGAGCAGTGCCAGTCTGCCAGAGGAACAACCCTCCCTTCTCTCTTTCCAGTACAGCTGCATGGCGTCGTAAAGACGACTCACGCCTGAAACTCTCCTGTCCCCCGCATATAGGTATACTTACTTACCTATTTACAGCAGCGTGGCTTGCATGCAGCCTTCAGCCGAGCCGGCCGGCTTGCAGCAACACAGCTGAGAGGAGAAAGGACGCCAGCTGTACTGGTATACTCGTACGCGAATCGACGAATGACGTTTTTGACCTGATACTCACTCGATTCCAATAGTTTCTCCATGCTGTCGATGTATAATGATGGTTGAGGCTGTGATCAACCCTCTACTTGGTTGGTTTAAACTATCTGCGGTATCACTTGAAATAAATTGTCATTGTATTATTATTATTATTATTATTATTTAGTGTTATATATGGTACTTAACCAGGAGTAAAGCATCCATCTACTGTTAAATGGTGTAAAAACAAGATCCATCACTAGATCCGACAAAGTGCGTAGTTGCTGGAGCTATACACTTACAGCGCGTTCATCGCAAATTCTGCCATGAAGGGGAAGGGGAACGACTTCGAACCCTTTGACCACTAGACGAACAGAGATAGCGTTCTAGAAGAGATGCCTAGCAAACACTGTGCTGCGCGAGCGACCCGGCCTTTGTCTTCCATTCCATGGCTGCAGGTATATAAGCATGGTGCACGCGAGATGCACCGGTTTGTCGTCATCCTCGTTTCTCTTTTCCCCTCTTTATCCCCACTCCTCGGTCGGTGTCTCTACCCTCTCCTTCTTCCACTTTTTTGCCCTGTACCCAACACGAGAAGCACGTGCAGCTTGTGTTTTGTACGTGCACGCAGGCCTCCCTTGAGTCCCTATGTGTAATGCATTGCATGGGGATCAAGTTTCAGTGCGCAACAGTGGCAGCACTGTATTACTACGTCATTTTTAAAAGGCCCATGTAGCTGTATAGGTGCTTAAGGCAGAAGCTTTGCGCTGTTGATTCTTTCCTTTTTTTTAAATGGAAGTTAAACTTTCGATGGTGATCCTTAACTTGAAACCAAATAATAGAAGAAGTATAATAAGACATTGCAAATTACAATTACGGAAATTTTTGTGAGCTTAGAAGCGCCTTTGGTAAGCTAAACATTGCATAACAAGATACGAAGTAAAGGAAAGTACATTATTTAAATTTTGTGAAGCATGAGGTTCCATCAAACTGCACTTCAATGACAAAAATATTATACGTCAGGTGTTGCGAGTTATGGGGACTTAAGGGTCTGAAAGGATAATCAAATCAGCTAGATCAGATGTTGGAAATATTACATTTGAATTTTACATGTTAATGATGACTGATTTATCGTGGTAATAAACATGAAAGAGAAATGTCAGTAATACAAATGAAGCAAGATTGAGGATGATCGACAGCTCGTGCTTGTATAGTAGACAAGAGGGACATGAGTGAGTGAAGAAGAGAAGTGAAAAAAGATAATACTCAAGAAAACGCTAACTGGGCTCTTGTGAAGTGTATACATATTCACGAAGATCTAATCTACGAAAGTCGTAGAGAACTAATCTTGAAAAATCTGATTTCTGTATACCTGGCCGTCCGCATTTTATGTATTTGTTTCCATTGTCACTATTATATCAGATAGATGCTGAGAAAGTTGAGCGAATCTCTACAGGCTATAAAACGAACCTCGAAAACATCCTAATCGCAAACCCAAACAATCTCCCATCTCCATCACGAATAATATAAGTACCCATGATATAGGCTTTGCAGGCTTAGCCAAACGAAAATCCAAAAGTTTATCGTGACACGCTGGCTGCAGCTGGTCAAAGTTTAGGGATTACAAAACATCAACGCATCTATCCGCCTACCTGCAGGTAAAAACAATTTCGCGAAGACAAAAACTGCATGCGTCGCGGCAACATTGCGTATACTTACCGGCCCTGTGGACCAACTCTAGTTGCCGTCGTCGTCGTCGCCGTCGTCCTGCAACAGCCAGCTGTGCTTCGGAGAGGGGATAACACGTGCACCGGCAACCCTGTCTCGAGTCGTCGTCTTCGTCGTCGTCGACGAGGCGACTATAGTTCTCTCTCTTCCCCTCTTCTTTCTCCTTTTGCCGGCTAAGGCGCAAGAGAGAAGGTGTATCTCGTCTATAGAGGTCTTTCTACGTAAGTAGATACGGAGAATGTACGTGTGTTGTGCACATGTTATGTATGTATTATATATAGTGGGCTTACCGCTTTCCTCTTACCTGTATAGTGTACGATCGAAATGCGCAATTGCGCAGATATACCGGTTCAATGATACTTAATACCTAACTTACGCAAACGTAGAATCGCATAGTATCCGTTAGGGTATAGGACGTATACGTGTATAATATATCTATGTATCTAGTCTAGTTGCCAATGCTGCAATATGATATCCGTACATGTGCCCGCACATGCGTATCATATTATACTGGTATCTATCAAAACACATGGTTATCGGTGTTTATGTATACATAAAGATAAGTGTGCATAAGCTGTGTTTTTTCTTTTCCTTTCCGCTCTGATACCACATCAGACCGGTCGTCATATAAAAAATACAATAAGATTCATCGCTCAACAGATGTTCTTATGGACGTACACATGGGCCAAAGTTCCTTCTTCAGGTATTAGATTATAATCAAAATACTCCACCAGTAGATCGTGGTGGCAATCTCGACGTATCTACATATTGTATGGATATACCTAATGTGACAAAAATCACTACCACATCACTACCGATATCTAAGACTATATCTCGTTCTACCGGTTAATTGAGAGAATTAGTCTCTTGGGTACCATTAAGGTTGTGCCGGCCGGCACGCACGTGTAATGCTTATACGGTATGTGTACAATGTGTACATAGTACCCAAATATATACGTATATGTTGCGGCAGGGGGAGAGAAGAAGGAGCTGAGCAAAGCACAGAGAGAAAGAAGAAGCAACACAGACCGATGCATAAAGCTACATGAGGGTCACTGTGTTAGTGCATGTAGGTATATAACCTATAGGCGATACCAATACCCGTGAACATGTTGCTGTATGTGTTTCAAAGGGATGTAGAGAAAGAAAGGAAAGAAGCAAGAGGCATGCCAGCACTGCTAGTACCTATATAGATATAAAACACACACACACACATATATATATGTAACTGCAAATGAGAGAGCAGCAGCAGCAGCAGCAAAAGCTACGGCACAGACAGCCTGCTGCTGCTGCTGCAGCTATTAGTTGGTTGGCCTAGCACCACAGCCGGCATAAAAGGTCCCCGACCTCGTCAGTGCATGGGTTGTGATGCTTTTCTTTCAGCTTGCTACTGGGCTGCCATGAAGCTTTGATGGCTTGAAGCTAAAACACAACTACACACCCATATACGTATATACGCACACACATACGTGATGTGTACGTGGTGGTATTGGGGTAGAACGAGTAAAAAAAAAGGAGTCAGAGGGGAGGGCTAGAAGCTGCAGGCCCATGCCATGCCAGTGTGGTGGGTACCCACTGGACGGCGAGCCTTGAAAAAGGCCATTCCTTTTTACCTTTAGTTTTGTTCGGCTCAGCAGCCAACAGCCCAGAGAGCCCCGGGTTATCCTCAAGCTACTGGAATGTGTATATCTATACGTTAAATCAGAGCCGTAGTTATGGATATACTTTCAGTAGCTCGAGAGTAACCCAAGGCCCACTGGGCTGTTAAACTGAACAAAACTCAACGTAGCACCCAATATACGTGTATTTAAACGTGCAAGTTGCAGAGACAAAAAATGTGATCTTGCACTGAATACACCCCTACAGTGAGCCCACAACAGTCCAGAAATTGAGAGCTGATTATCTGTGCACTGCGTATATGTATAAGTGAGCATTCAGCTGATGCTAATGCAAACGCAAGCATACGTTTGCACTCTTCATGGCTGTCATGGTCTTTACGTACAGCGGTTAGATTTGCGCGCTTGGTGGACATAATGTATACGTGCTCATGCACTTTGCTCGTGATTTTCCCTTCTACGCAATGTATACGTACTTGCGCCTCGAGGCATGCACTTAATAGCGCATTTAAAAACAATCAGAGCAAGGGAGCGAGCGCGTTTTCCAAATTGCCTGTACTTACACGTGTACGAGCCTCGCTGACTGTGCTTTAGGCTGTAAAGCTTCATCCTTTTCCTTTTTAACTAAAAAATTTAAACACGGTTTAAGGAAAAAAATTAGCCCATTAAAATAAATGCCTTTTCTCCATGAAACAACTCTATTTTGCCTTTTAATTTATTGCAAAATTTACTAACCATTGTTTTTATAGTCCTTCATACTTTGATAAAGACTAGCACCTTACAAAGATGATCATAAGAAGTATCGGGTTTGACTAATTTTAGTTCATACTAAGTCATGCTAACTTTTTATAGCACATTAATAAACAACAGCATCCAACCAAAAATCAAATGAACATAGAGTAAAGCTGATTAAATTCCATAATAGCCATATACTCATATTGTACACAAAAAGTAAACGACAGAAATAGTCAAGATAGGTTAATAGATAGATAGATGGATTGAAAGATATTCGTTTCATTTACGAAATGCAAACGGTAATTATATGTAAATAAATATGTACCAATTCATTCGATCAAGAAGGTAGTGAGTAACATTATCATAATGTGCGGGTCAATAAATTATTATTTTAAAAACATCACAAAAGTCTACATGAATAGTTTGCAGAATATCGTAGATAGTTTATGCTTAAGGTATGTGTTGTTTAGCTGGAGAATTTTATGTCTCTTAGTCATTCACATGAAAAAAGGATGAGAAATGATATTATACTGGCCAAAAGAAACTTAAAAGAGACATAACTGAGATCCTATAGAGGGCACCGATTCGTCCAATAACCCACTAACGAGGTCCCCGTTACAGCCCAGTTTAATTTATATTCTATTCGAGGGATGGCGATAGCGGTGCTTTGAAGATTTTTCTTCGGCTTACTTTACCAACAGATGATAAGAGTTTTAGAATGCATCTCTATACACGTGCACAAACTTAAGGTGCTTTGCCCGAAAAATCAATTTTTATATTTTTGCTTCAAAATTTTATTGTAAATAGATTATATATTGATACACGTTTTCTGTAAATTTTAAAGCGATCGTACGTTTAGTTTTTGATTAATAAATTCTTAAAATATCATAAAATTGTGTGTGTGTCCTTGTCTAACACGTTGCGTCTTACGGAGCAGCTCTTGAATAGCCGCTCTGTTTTGGAGATTACTCGGAGAAAAATTTA
>JAPYYV010008682.1:0-16635 GCA_030522625.1 Copidosoma aretas | reverse complement strand
AACGGCCGCGTTTCGGGGCTCGCGCAGAAAATCAAAGGTGGAAGAGGAAGAAGAAGGTAGCGCGGAGTGTGCACCGAGAGAGAGAGAGAGGAGGCCGACCAATGGGCCAGCGAGCCGGGCGCGAAAGCGCAGCCGGGTTTTGGCGCGCAGACGCGGGGAGGCGGAGTTATGCCCTGCCGCTCGGAGGGTGGAGGGCGAGGTTCGTTTTTTTGTTTTTCCGGCATCGTTGCGGGGCTCGTCTTCGTGGGGCGAGCGTCCCGATCGCGTATCGGCGTCCAAACGTCGGCGGTCCGCGAAATATTAATCATCATTTTTTTTTTTTTTTTTTTTTTTTTTTTTTTTTTTTTTTTTTTTTTTTTTTTCTTTTCTTTTTTTTTTTTTTTTATGATCATCATGAATTTTATTTTTATTACCCAGCAGGTGTGCCGTCGAAGTATGTATTGAAAGCGTGATGCTGGCCGCTGGTAATTGTGTATTCAAGTGGCGAAATAACATCTTACGTCTAAATGTTTTCACTGACGAGGGATTGATCGACCCGAACGAGAGATGCCGAGTACTTTGTAGTATGATTTTTAGCGGTCAATGATGCAGAGAAAAAATAATCCAACGCATGCTTGTTTTTTTCTTACAATGAGGTACAGTGCAATGATACGGCTGCCTTCCTTTTTTTCCGATTGCATTTAGTACCTCTTTTATTTGGAACTGCGAAATCGGAAGAGGTTTTTCGTTATTTCACCATCCCCAAGTCTCGGAATAAACGCAACTTTCACATTCAGATGAATTAAAAATAAATTATTTTTGCATGATTTATTTGGCGGTGCTGCAGGGTCGCCGATTTATTTTCGTTAGGTGTGCGTCTAGTAGGGTGGATTCAAGCCGGAGTTCGTTCGAGCCACGAGATTACGTTAATAGGTAAACGAGGCAGGAAGTGGAACCGAGAAGAACCTTGCACCTCGTGCACCGCAAATAAGTTGAATATTTAGAGCCAGCGGAAAAATTTACCAATCCCTTGGATTTCCGTCTCTCCGTGAGCTCAACCGAATAAAGTAAATAAACGAATGATCAAAGACTCCAGCATGACAAATAAATATAAAAATAAATAAATGTATTTTTGAATTCCCAGCCGGGTGAATGCGTGGGCAAAAAAAGCATACGTCCGAGAAAAAGTAGTTTCGAAAGCTCGCGCGCATCTAGGAGGCAAAAGAGCGGGAAACCCACGAATGCGTTTTTGAAAAATCCGAAAAATCACGGCTGGCCGCAGACGGTCTCACAAGGATCACGATGGAATCGGTAGCGGGGAACACATCACTGGCACCTCGAACGCACATCAACGACAAGCCCGTCGATCCGAGCGCAGTGCCGAGAGGACCCCGCGAGGGCTGCAAAACACGAGCACAGCGCGTCGTCAGAGAGAGTTGGTAGAAGAGAGTCGAGTAGGACGAAGATGGAGTGCGAGAAGGGAAGTGTGTCTCGGTGCGCGGGAAAACGCGAGCCCCGGAGGATTAACCGGGACGAGGTGGCTCGAGGGGGATCGGGGCGGGGATGGGATTCGTCTACTTTTTTTTTCTTTTTCTTAGGGTTATTGGTTTTCCGAAGCCCTCGATTTGGTAAATATAGTCGCAGGACTAAAGCCAAAAAATTATATAGACACGCTTTCATCCGTACACCATGATTTTGCGTCGTACGTGTAATTGTTGAATGCGAGAGCCGAACAACTGTTTGATTGTGAACAACAACGTAACTATTAATGACTCGCTTTTATCAGTCATCTGTATAACAGAGAGATACTCCCTACAGTTTCACTTAGGGAGGTAGTAGTATTTTTTTTTTTTTTTTTTAATATATCAATTTTTTTTCTTCATTTTTTAGTCATACATTTATTCAGAGAATTTTTCGTCTGCGAAACTAAGTGGAAACAGTCGAATTAGGTAAGACGGGCCATCGACGCACGGAGAAATTAAAGTAACCTAACCTGATTTTTATTCGATTTCCAAGATTTTCAAACTGCAATTGTTTCGTCTTTTCCATCACTTCCAACGTTTGAATCTTCATTTTATTAAAAGAGTCCGTCTGCAAAATCAAGTAGTATGAGTCGAGTTGGGCCAGACGAGCCTCCCAGGGAGAAATCATAGGGACCTAATCCGATCTGTATTCAAATTCTATGATTTGCAATTAACTACTCAGTAAAATACGTTCACACCACACAATTGCATCGTCACCCATGACAAATATTATTGTTGGATAATAATGTTTTCACCCAACCTTGTAGTATACTAAAAATCCGTTGCTAGATTCCACCCATCCCACCCCCGACACGATGACAGACAGACAGAGCAAATTAAATAAAAGCGTGCAAATTGACAGCTCGCAATAAGAGCGCCAACCCGTTTCACAAAAAAAAAAAGCCCAGACTCCCAAGGACCAGCCGACGGATGAAAGGCTCCGCCTACGCTTCCCGGCAAAAGGAGGCGGCTCAAAATAAAAAGCAACCAACTAGCAGCAGCAGCAGCTCGACAGCCCGGCGTCCAATTTCGGAGTTTTAAGCAGCGCGCGCGAGTCGTTTATTACATGCATATACATGTGTATATGTATATACATAAATGCAATATATAACCGCAGTCGGGAATATGCAAGTCAAAGCAGGAGCCGTGGGAGCAGGAAGCCCGAGTCAGCGGTTTATTTTCTCGCTCGTCGGAAGAGCCGCAGAGTTGGGAAGGGGGTGGGGAGAAAAGTACATTCGTCGGTCAACCGATGCTGACGCCTGCGACTTCCGACGGGTGGCGGGAAGATGGTTTTTATTATGGATTTTTTTTTTTTTTTTTACGGGGATTTACGATAGTGGTTGGGAAGGAATGAGCGTGGAGTGTGGGGTGATTATCGTGAGAATTGGTAGGGAGATTGGGGGCGATAACAAAAACCTATAAAGAGTCAAAAATAAACTAAAATGCTAATAATAAAAAAGAAATGATTGCATATTGATGACGATTGTCGGAGTGGAAAAAATGACGATTAAAATAAACAAAATTACAGTGCTGCTATAGTACAATTTACTAACATCGATTAAAGATTAGACGCACGGTCGGTATAAATTTTACTATTGCAGCACTGAAATTATTCATATTTAAACTTTTACCGTCCAAACTGCAATTTTTATTGTTCAAACCGTAATTTTCTTCTATTCTGCTAACTGTACGCCAATGTACTGTGCCGAAGATAACTTGATAATTTAGTTGATTGACAAATTACTCGGATCCAAAATTTTACAAAAAGAAAAAAATTAAAGAAAAACAAACGACGCGCGTGAATGCCTCCTGATAATCCTATTATACGAAATTGGGGAAGGTAAGACGGGAAATAATGAAGGATCGAGCGAGCCGGCATTGGAGAAAGAAGGGATTAAAAGCGGTGAGCCAAGGATGGAGGAGGCTCGGGATGCCGATCGGGGAGTTTTTGCGGATTTAATAACTCGGAGCTTAATTAACTGCGGCTACGGCGCGATCGATTTCGCTCGACCATGCCTCCGGGGCTGGCGGGTGTATATCTTTGTATCCGTCTTTCGAGGCTCGTACGTGACGACTGTTCTTGGGGGAGTTTTGTCGGGCTCGTGTCGAATGGACGGGATAATAGGGGGTAGTGGTGATCTTCGGAGTGTTCGGGTGGTTTTGTGGTGGGATTATGGATTGCGGTGTTGCAATGGCGAACGTATTTTTTTGGTGTAAATTTGTCCCTAAAAAAGTCATTCTTTCATGGTTGTAAGCGTTTTGTTTTTCCAAGTGTCTTTTGCATGGGTATAGGAAAATAAGAAAGATAATTGAGTTACGTTCGATATTCCTCATATAAATTTATGGATCACGAGACTGAAAACTTATGATGCGTTACGTGGTTTTTTTAAAGCGGGTAAATAAAGAAATGGGGGGAATCATGAAAAATCAATGTTTTATTGAGAAAAAACCAATTACACTTGTTACTAGATTGCTACAAAAAAATGTTATTTTTAGAACAATTGAGTTTTTATGCTCTGATAAAGGGCCTAATGAGTCATAAAGAACACATAGTTTAACACAAATTCGAGGATATCAAAATTGTATATTATGTTTGTACAAAAAATATCATACCATTTTTATGCCTCGAAAGATCAAAGGGATTTTTTTAGGTTTTTTTTTTATAAAATACCGTATTCTAACTATCATGGTCAATATTTTGTAAAATTGTCCGATAAGGATGACTAATGTTCAGCAACCGTTATGATAAAACAGGCATTTTTTCATGTCATACAAACTAGCACCGGTTTGGTACATGGATTTTTCCAATCATCGAAGCGTCACCTTTGCATATTCACATTCAATCCTCTACTACTGGGCCCAAAGATATCGTCACTCATTCTCAACACATACCGCAACTCCCCCGTAACATCGATCATCTTCAAAAATACCCCGTGCAATCCTTCAAGCTCTGAACGATCAACAAGAGAAAAAAAAAAAGAAAGTAGCATAGGCATCAAAATCTCAAAGGATGAAAATCCGACCGATAACTCGCCGAAACTCTCTTTTTCCATCGGAAAGTGCAGAGCGCACCGGACGAGGCAGTCGCGAAACTTATAACAAGCTTATACAGCGAGTTCTCGCGAGCGACGACAGCTTCTACTCGCGCGGCGAGGCAAACAGCACGTATCCATACACCCACGCGCGGGTGCCAACTCAACTCGGCCCGAACAATTTGTCACACTTCTGCTGACGTCTCGCGTGCGGGCGGCCCAAGGGCCGATGACTCGCGAGTTTGGGGAGAAAAAGTGCACGCTTCTTTCCACAGAAAAAGATTATTGAAAATTCGCCGGACGGTCTTATTGTCGTGGTTGATGATGAATAATGACGAATGCGAGGATAAAAGTTGTGTGAAGCCTCTGTTGGTCTTGAAACGATTTTGTGGCTGCTAAAATTTTTTTTCAAGAACAACGATTTTCCAAACTTTTTATAATAAACCTGCTCTTGACTAAAAATACTGCGTGTACCTGAGCGAGTAGTCATTTGGTTTACGATGATCTGAAAAAATTAATGAGATAGTTTTAGAAAAATTTTGATCGTTTCATAGGTTATGAACGACAATGGGGGGATTCAAAGTGACCTAACTGATTTGACAAATTTTTTTTTTAAAACTTTTATCCTGCAATCAGTCTCATTGAATTTTGTTGACTGTCAAAACAGCAGATAAACGAAGAAGAAGCAAGACATCCCCTTACCATCTCCTATGAAGAAAACAGCTCATCCCTTCATAATTATTTTAAATTTTCTTCGGTACCCGTACCCTTTTTCTCTCAATCTCTTGGAAAGAAAAGACATGCAACCAGACAGTGAGCTCAATAACGAATCCTCCTTCTTCCCTCCTCCCTCCAGAAATCCTTCCCACAGGTCTGATGATTAATCATTCTCGGGAGCTAAAGCCAGATCCACCCAGACGAGCGCGACGTCCGGATCCTCTCGATCGGCGAGTTATTTCAGCTGTCAAACGGAGCAACGGCCCCTTTGTCCCGTCTAATTCGATCGATCGGGGCGGATGAATCGTTAGCCCAACCGTCGCGATCCTACGACCGGCCGCTCCTTTTTCTCGTCCAGACGGGATCCTTCCTTTACTCGATTATAAACGTAACTAAACGTTTCTACTTTCGGTGAATCGAAGATGGCTGTCTTATAGATTTATCCGATCAAAAAATCGTTCTCAGGACCAATGGAGAACTGGCACGTTTTATAAATTATTTTTTTTAAATGCTACGATATGATGATTAATTAAAATTTCAAGTCATATTCAAACCGATATCGCGTGGTATGACGACAGGTTTTCCGAATGTTCGAGGGTTTTTTTTTGACGTTGCTCGAAGAATTCTGATCATTTTCCATCGAATATTTTTAAGTCTCAAGCTCAACTTGCTATCGCAGTCTGCCCGCAACTGCTGAGGCAATGAACCTCCAAAAATGCACAAAAACCGAGGTTATGATCGGGTGATAACGAGAGCTTGATTGACACGCTCGGAAAATATTTTGCCGCTCTCGATCCGCTCGTTATTTATGGACGACATTATATGCTATTCCATCGATTCACTCAAGCGACAGAAAGTACGAGTGCCTCGTGCAAGTTCTCCATTGTCAGTCCGAAGGAATCAATAGCACCCCGAGAAAACAAAAAAACAAGCGTCACCGCGACGAAACACCGTCCGTCCGGCTTCCCGGGACATTTGTACGAATTAGTCCAGGGGGACGGCGGCGGAACACGCGGCGGCGCGACACGACATCGCTTTTTCCCGCGAGGACTCCAGGGGGGGGGGGGGGTTGGGGCGACGACTGTCGGGGAATAATCAAGACGTACGGCCGACCTCAGGAGAAAGAGCCGCGTCTTTGGCCCGGCTATCAAGATTTACGCCACGATACAAGGTGCTTTTGTTTCCCCCCGACGTTGGCTCGACCGCGGGGCTAATTGCAAAAAGTGCCGACGGAGGACGAATGACGCGACCAAGAACGGAAATGAGGGAATTAACGGGCTCATCCTTCGGCATCCATCGTTCTTTTCTTTCGTTGGATACTCTCATGAATCGAGGGTAGATGCAATGAAATTCGTTATCTTGTCTTGTTGCGCGGTATTTTTTATTTTCCCTCTTCCCAAAAGAATTATAAAAGCATGAATGTACGATCAGCAACCCGGATAAATGAATCACGGTAATTATTACTGCGATGGTATTATTGGAAAACTGCGAAGACACAAATAATTTTTCCGCATAACTGCGACAACGACTGCTTAGAAAAAAGGAGGATATTATCATGTGCAATTTCGATGAAAGATATACTAACTAACGCAGCTGACCAACTTTACCTTGGTTCGTGGTAAAAATTACCGTGATTCTATTATCCGGGAATCGAGCTGTTAAATAGACCAACTGTAAGGAATTCTTTCCAATTTGCGACGGATTTATCATCCGACTAACTTTTAACGCAAATCGAGCAAAGCGATTATCCACGTGGACAAAAAATATTACGGCTCAAACGACATACCAAAGTACAGTAAAGTCGAGACGCCACGCCAGTTCCTTTCTCCGTGTACTAGTGGAAACGTCTATTCCATCAACAAAAAATTAGTCGCAGTGTCCCAAAATACTTGCCGTCGAAAAAACACAAGCCCAACACACCCACGCACCCAGTTCGATCCCACGAAAATCCCACTCGCACGCTCCGGACAATTATCGAATCCAAATTCGCCCTACCTACGCCCGAGAAGCTACTACCGGATTCCCTCAGCGTCTCGATCCCGACTCGGCTCAAAGCGCCATCGGCCCGTAATGCATCCCCCCTCCGCGCGCGCGCGTGTATGTACAAGGTTCTCGGAAGCCGAGCGACAATCCATCATTCCGTGTATAAAGGCAACTACTGGCGACAGGACGGGACTTTCGACTCCCATTTGCCTGGCTCTCAACGGCGCCATCCCCACCCACGGCCTTTTTTTTTTTTGCTTTCATCGGGGTATTTTGTAGGGACTGGAAATTTTTTTTTCCGGTGCCCGTAGTGTTCTTTTTTTTTTTTCATCAAGAGCCAACTCCAATATCAGGCGATGGAGACGGACGAGGGATCGATCCTGTGCCCATACGATTGGCGATGGAACATTCAATGAACGAATGAAACACAGGGCAGAGGGCGACTCCCGAAAACGCGATATTAATATCATTCGCGGCGCGAGGGGGCCGACTCTTCTTTGCTCAGCAAACAGACCGGCCGATGTATATTACCGCGCTTTCGGTGATCCCCCGGGGCTTTTTTTTCGGCTGCTAAATCCCGTTCGTTCGATGTGGGGGGGTATTTGCACGGGTTCGCCGATACGCGGGGGGTGCGGTGGGTGATCGTTAATTACGGTGAAATGCGAGAGGTGCGCCGGATGGATGCTGCGCTGGGTGGTTTTTATCAATGTTTTTGAGCATAGGAGAATTTTTTTTTCAATTTTGGTGCAGCCTTTTTTGATGAAAGAGTATAATGCATCAATTTTTTTTATTTTGATGATGTACAAATAAATAAATGAATTTTTCTTGCACTCGGGAGAAGTAAAAGGTAAAAGATTCTCATGATCTATTTTTCATGCGAATTTGAAAATTTTATCCATTCCAAATCGAGAAACTTCAATTGTATATTTATTGTGTACTCTGTCAGAATATGTATGCATAGAGCTTTAAGTTATTTTAAAGTGATCTTACATTTAATGAAATGATATTTCACAATATTCAAAAAACATGATTTTTGTCGGAATGACTTTTAATAAGTATCGGTGAAATTCAAAAATAGTGTGTGATTTTTTCAATTATAACGTCCTAATACGGTCCATGGAATCCAGTATTTTTAATAAAACCATCGATCAATGTAATTCAGCTGCCAATTAAGTGTGATGAATCTACTTCTCCTTTTCCAGTAATGTTCAAATTTTTGTTAAATGAAAAAAGGAAATTCGTCGATGCTTGGTAGATCGATTAAAATTATCATTTTTTTTGTAATTATAAAAAAAATGCAAAAATCCTGCAAATGTAACAACCAACAAATAATTTTGCACGTAAAATGTATCTCATTCCTCAGCATATTACTGTACGAATCGTAAAACGTAGAATAATTGAAAGGTAAAGTATGCCCGATCAACGATATTCAGTTTGGCAAAATGATCCGAACCCTCCCGGATATTTCGGATATAATATTCAAAAAAACATTCATCTCTCTAACCGTATGCACAGCAGCAGTAGACCAGCGTTTCAACGGCTGCAAATTTATTCACGAGCTCCTTCTTTTTTTTCCTTTCACGACTCTCTTTGCACGTCAAAAATGAAAATCCACTGAATTCCAAACGAGCGACGAGACACGTGAAATTCCCACGAGCATGCGCCGGTGCATCAACTCGTTCGAAGATAGGGGCGCGCAAATAAAACGCTCGATGTATCGGTTCTCACCCCCCCCCCCCTTTGCGCATTAATAAGCGTCGAAAATCATCGAGCGCGTGCATACATACATGGTAGCTCAAAAAGTCATTACGTGCCCGCGTCGGTGGAAAATTCGCGCGATGATGCGAGAAGCGCGACTGACAGCCTTCCTCCCGAATAAAATGTAATATCGCGTTTATTTTCGGCTGCGGAGAAGGTGCTTGTTGTCGCATTATCGGTTTATCGCACGCTGGGTATTTTTGGCAGGGTATCCCTTTCGCGCGTTTTATTCGTGTTTCCGATGCATACTTTTTTCGAAATGTAAGTGTCTGGTTTACGTATGTAATTTTTTTTTTGTATATATTTGAAATCGATATCTGTGGATGACCGAACGTTGGTTTGTACTACTGAAAAATAAACGTTGCTACTGTAAACTGTATCTGATGTATTTTTTCAGTCGTTCCTATTTTTACCTTTCTTGATTCACGCCAAGATATGGGCCATCAAATTATCATACAAGACACACAGCTCTCAAGCTTCGTAAATCCCAAAACAAACCAATTATAGATAAACCTAAGTATTTTTTTTATTTTTTTTAATATTTGAAATCGATATATGTGGATGACCAAACGTTGACTCGTACTACTGAAAAATACATAAACGTTGTGACTAGAAACTGTAATGTACTTTTTCAGTCGTTAGGATTTTTTCCTTTTTACGAAAAACGTCAAGATATGGGCCATAAAATTACCATACAGGTCACACAGCTCTTAAGCTTCCTAAATCCCAAAACAAATCAATTATAGGTAAAATTATGCATTTTTTTTTTTTTCAATATCTGAAATCGATATACAAGTATGACCAAATATTGGCTTCTACTACTGAAAAATACATAAACGTTGTGACTAGAAACTGTCATGAACTTCTTCAGCCGTTAGTATTTTTTCCTTTTTACGAAAAACGTCAAGATATGGGCCATCAAATGATCTACAAGTCATACAGCTCTCAAGCTTCCTCAATCCCATAGCAAATCAATTATAGATAAGTACCGACTCTTTACGAACATAATCGGTTGCAAAAAGTTTTTTCTCGTAGTTTTCGAGAAAATAAAACTACTTCAGGAACCGTAGCTCGAAAAATTCGATAAACCCACGCCGATTCAACCAGCGGCATGGCACTGCCAGTGAAATTCCCTCCGAACGTTTTCTCTCCCGTAAACTCTCGAGCACTTTGGCCCTTTTTGTCTCATAAAAAAAGAAAGCCTATAAAAAAAAAAGTGACTCACGTCGTAGAAATAACCGAGAGAAAAGTAAAAAGAAAGGAAGTAAGAAAACGGGCTTGGACGTCATACGAAGGAGTTGGGGTGGGGGCATCGAACGACGCGGGCAATGACTATGAAATCGAACGCCGCGCCGGAGCGACGGCTGGACTCTTACGATACGTCTACGTACGTTCCTCCGTTCGTTCGACTCGAAGACACTTTTGCCGAAAGACTTTCATAAACGGAAAGTTTGCCGTACTCGGCGCCCCTACTCCGATTCTTGTTTTTCTTTTGTCGATACTCGGCACTGCATTGGCTTAATGTCAGTGGGTAAGCTCACGCGTCCGTGCACTGTACAGTTTATAAATTTCTATCGAACAGCATTTACTTTTCCGTTTCGGTCTGAAAAATATTTTTCAGGAACTGTCAACTTCTTGATGAGGAACGTGGCGTAAAGTACGACTGCAGTATTCGATTAAGTTGAACTTGGATGAGAAATATAATTGGTCGAATGTTAGAAAATAGAATTTGAAGTATGGCTCTGGCAAAGAATTTAAAAAGAGAAGTGACATTTGTTAAAGTTTTAAAAATACTCGTTGAAGAATGACTTTGTTGAAAAACTTTAACGAAAAAAAAACAAAAAAAAACAGTTTGAAGTATGGCTTCAGTATTTCAGGAAGCCAAACTTCAAAAAAATCATACCCAACCCACAATTCACCACGAATCGAGCCTATCGCTAAGATATGTCATTTATTCTCCAAAACAACGATAACAACAACGTACATCCACAAAAACAGCATGCACTCGGCACTTATCAAATTTGATCAAAACGCACCCATTCCCGATGATACGACAAATAATATGGAACCCCCGCGAATTTCCTCCGCCAATAGCAACGGCCGCAAACATCAGTAAGGAAGACTTGGTGCACACGCAGACCCGCGAAGACTCGGCGCTTGTTCAGGCGACGGCGTGCCCCCGCAAACACACGCGTGAACACAGACGCTCGTGCACAAGTGAAGCCGAGTCCGTCGCTCCCGGCTGTACGGACGCACGCTACTCCGGGCGCATAATCAGGGGGATCCCCTCGCGGCGGTGGCGGCGTCGTCCTCGGTAATCGGAGCAAATGCGCGCCCGGCGCGCCCGGATTTGATTTGCAAATTCATATACGCGGCCCGGCGACGACTTTCTTCTGCTTTACTTTGCCCCGTGCGCTGCTTTCCTATCTATGCGCCCTGGGGAGGACGTTGGCTCCCGCGCGTGCAAGTATGGACGCACTTAGCTTTGGACGTGTATGCATGGGTGTGTGTGTGTGTGTGTGTGTAAGGGAAAAATAGGGGAATTCAAAGGGTTGAGTGAAAAATGTGCTTCAAAGCTGATTTAATACACCTCGAGGGAAAAATTGAAATCGATCAAGCATTTTTGGAGAATATTTATTGTTTGATGAGTATTATTCAAAAGTATTTAATTCACATTGAAATCAGTTCCAATAACCGTGTTATGAATGCTGAATGTCATTACGTGTCAAATGTTGAAGAACTGAGAACCACAGTTTGCCATGAATCCATTTAAATATTTACTCATACTTGGAAGGTGTGGTCGAATTTTAGTTTTTTTTTTAATTCATCGTTAATATATATCATCTCTAAAAAAAATTTGTGTAAAATATATGTCTAGTGCTCTCTAAATGTCAACAAGTGAAATTCATGTCAAAGATAAGTGAAATGTCGTTTACTTCAAAAATGTGTCAACGAATTATAACTCATTGTGAGTGTGTATGCACTTATTTGACGTGAATTTCAGTTAATCAGACTTAGAGAGTAGATTGTTGTTAATCGAACGAAATATTTGTTCTTCGCGCGTTTACCTTGAACTATGAGTTGAACATGCATTTTTAATTCTTCCTATTGATCTATTGATTTTGGATCTCTATGAAATATTTATGAAACCACGCAGGTACGGCAACATTATTAGCAGCTTTGCAGATCGAGTAATCCTTGAAAATTAGCTACCCAAACAACGACAAAAAGAATTCAATTAACCTTCGTCCCAGAACTCATCGAACTAACGGAAGAAAGGAGGAAAGCAGCCCACACGTGCGCCAAAGCGAACAAACACAAGCCCCTTGTCCCAAAACACACGGCCACCAGCCGCGCGTCTCCAAGAAAGGGATCCATTTCCACCTCAAAGACTCCCGTCCCCCAGCACAGACCCGAGCACACCCGCGCGCTTGTTTGTCCTGCGAAACTCTCCTGCTCGGGGGAAAAAAACGACCGGGGCGCGGGCGTGAATTTTAATTCCCCCACTGGTCCCTCTTCTCCTTCGTTCGGTGGACGTCGTCGGCGGCGGCGCAACGAGCGGCCAAAGTTTTTTGACGAAAAATGAAAAGTTCCGGCGCGGCTCCCTGATGCCTCCTAAAGTAATTACCTCGGGGCTGACCGTCTTCGGGGGTGGGGGGTGCACGGAGAATTGAAGGAGATTGAAAGGAATGGCCGTGCGGCGGGAGACGAGTTGAAGCAGATGGAGATGGGGATGTTTGTCGGATTTTCGGAGCGTGATTCGCGATTTTTGATTTTATAACGGAAACTGGGTCTTTTATTTTCTGGTTGAATTATATTTCAAAAAATGATTATCTAATTGGTGGACTTTGTAGGAAGTATGAAACAATATATTATTGTATAAAAGATTGATAAAAGCTAGAGTTACCAAAATATTAAATGTGGTGGAGTAAACGATTATTTTATACTCACAACCACACGAATAAGAGCGTTATCCTATATTTTTTAAGATTTTTTTTATTATTCTCAACGACGTAACCGAAATTTCACTCGAAGAACACATTGTCTGCAAAATTGAGTAGAAACAGTCGAGTGAGGTAAGACGAGCCATGGACGGACGGGGAAATCGATTCCTATGATTTTCAACTTGCATGTATTCAATTAAAAAAAGCAGTTATATATGAAATACCTTGATATACAATAACATTGCCATTCATGATAAGCAGCTCTGCCAGGCAAACAAATTGCAACTAATACAGAAGTGGGTTAATGATCCATCGCAATACGTGCTTTTTTGAAACCTCCACTCGCAAAAATCTCTTGGGCTAATTTTATTTCATCGTCAGCTCGGCGGGGCCGTAAAACTTTTAATGAATCCACAAAATCAACTTTAAAAAAAAAAAAATTCCGAAGAGGGTTGATCACCATAAATTTCTCCCGACCCAAGAATCCGGGTAACTTCACGTCCGCTGAATTTTTCAAGCCCGCGTCGCACGCCCAAACAACACTCCCGCGTCGGAAGGTCGAATCACGCGGAGGGCCCAAAACTTCCCGGAGCCTCGCAATTTATGCGTCCGCTAAGCTAGCCGCGGCTCTCGGCGATCGTTGCTTAAAAATTTAGGACTGGTCGGAAAGATCCAGCGGGCTTTCGCCGGGGAAAAAGTAGCTGCTGCTGCCTGGAAAGTCGAGTGAAAATAAACGGCAAAGGACATTTGCAAGCCAGATTGAAATTTTGAATTTTAAATCCGCACCCTCGGCGCGGATGCTCCCCCCACCCCCTTTCCCTTCTCCGCGCCGATTGCCGGATGATGCCCGCGAAATGAGCTCGTTACGCGCGCTCTATGTTCTTCAAAAACACGGTCCGCTTGCGTACGCGCCGGTTCAAAGGGACCGCGAATCCGCCCAAGTTTGCTCATCCGAGCGCCGTGTACCGTCGCGCCCTCCGATTACCATTTTTATTAAGAACTCGATCGCAGGGGGGAAAACGGCCGGCCGAACTTTTTCCCCGCCGCTCCGCTTCGGAGGAAGTTCGAAAAGCCGGGGGAGCTCGATTATTGTTTTTCACCTACCGTCCGCGGCTCTGGAGCTAAGATTGTCGCCGGCATGGAAGGTACTCACCTGGAACAGAAAAGATAATTGGAACGTTAGTCCATGTGCTCCTGAAATATCAATGGGAAGAGTTTTTCATTGATTAAAGTAACGGATATTCATGTGTTGTGCTGCGAATGTTACGACAATGAGGTTGATGAAAACAATCGGCGAACGCTTGGTTCAGGTTTCAGAGGAAAAAACAAAGATAACAAATCCATTTATGATTGAAAGAACGCAGCATCTCGAGAACGTATTTTAAAACGTATCATCTCGATGGGAATATCGGTAAAAATGGTAAGTTTCTAAAATACATTTGTTAAATATGATACGTTGGTCGAATACACAAATGAGACGAAACTCGTTTCATTAATTAATAATGGCCAAAACGTGCCAATAGTGATCGGGCACTGGGCCCAGTACCTTGCAAATCAAGAGACGAAAAAAATCAGTAAATAAAACACACCTCACCGGAGAATCGTCGGAAAATCAATAACATCACGATTACTCGACCCCCAGCCCATATTTAATTAAATTTCCCCGGGGCACTCCGCCAATCGAAACCCCGCTCCGCCTGGGCTCGCGCTTCGAAAATCCGAGCGCTCGTTCAATTCACATTTCCCGCTGCAGCAATCGTCGTAATAATAATAATGATACCAACACCGTCGGCCGAACGGAGAACGAAAAAAAACAGCCACTCGCGCCCGACACCAGCACGCAACGCGGCCCGAAACTTCAATTACCCCGGAATCGCTGCACCGGTAATCCGATCTTCGAGAGCCGCCCCCCCGCCCTTGTCTGGGAACAACCCTCGAGCGCGCCCTGTATAACTCGGTTAGATACTACCCGCCGCATCGGAGCGATGATGCATTAGAGCCTGCGCGCATGTGGGTCACGCGCGCTCGTACGTCGCACAGCCCGCGGGCCTGGCTGCTAAGTGCATGCGCTCCGGGAACGCTGTTTCGGCAATTTGCGACGGAGGGGCGGCGGATGGGGGGGGGGGGCTGATTTGGCTTTTGATTGGGTTTCCGAGGGGTTTTTCGGGGGAGGCAGGGGCGCAGCAATGTTTTCAAGATCCCGCGACGTCGTCACTGTGGAACTGGGGTTTTGGGTGGGGGGGGGGGGGGGGGGGGGGGGGGGGGGGGGGGGGGGGGGGGGGGGGGGGGGGGGGGGGGGGGGGGGGGGGGTAGCGGTCTGGACGAACGTTGAGGAAACGTTGTTTTTCGAATGCATCGTTTTGGAAAATGTTGTGAACGAGTTTGGAATACTTTGGAAAAAAATCGTTTTAAAAGTTAGGAACGAATTGAACATTGGTTGTTAGAATGTTTCAAAGGTCGTTTTCAACGCCACCGAACGTTTCACAAGCAGTTTGTCCGAACTTTTTAAAAACGTTATTTTTAAAACTTGAGAACGCTTTGAAAACAGGTTGTTGAAAGACTCGAACGACGTTGCTTTCAAAGCTTCAGAATGGTTTAAAAACAGGTTGCAAGAATGTTTCAAAAACTTTGAGACGTTTTGAAAACTGTTCGTGTAAAATGTTCAAAAACGTGAAAGATTGTTATTTTTAAAGATTCAGAATGCTTTAAAGTGAGGTTGTAAGACCGTTTCAAAGACGTCAAACATATCAGCTGATTTGCGTCATTTATAGTTACTTGTATTAGAAGCTAATTTTCTAATAGTCTTAACATGTCTCAAATGTATAGAATAATACATCATCATCACTAAGAACTTTCTTTAAGCAGTTTGATTCCCTCCTTCATGTTATAATCATTTACTTGACCCGCCTGTGTCAAAAATCTACATGGGATTTTAAGTCACAAAAAGAAAAGGGTGTAAAAATCAACGGACATTTCGGTCATTTCAAAAAGTTTGTGCTTACATTACAACCATTCTCGAAGCGTTTTAAACTTTTGCGAGCAATTTTCTCTCAGCGTTTCAAAAACATTGTACGATACGTAATAACGTCCATTATACGTTTATGAAAGATTCCTTGGCCAGCAACACTCGAGCGAGCTAATAAAAACTTTCAAGTGTGCAGGCAATAACGAGGCATAAACTCTGATATCGCCATTTTTTCAGCAACGAGAAACAGCATTAAAGTATTAACGATCGAACGATCCATTAACACTAATACGGCAATTAAAAAACTCGCATGCGGAACAAACATTGCTCGAAATGGCACGTAAAGAAGACGTACGCGAGAATCAAAGTTCGCAAGAGCCATCGAGTCGCACGGAAGAGCGGCGACGTGCCAAACAAGCTCGATTATCTTTTTGTAACAGCTAGTTGGTGACGGGCTTTTTTCAAACTTATCGCGAGTCCGAGGGTTCTTCGACTGCAGTTGGCAAAGAAACTAGGGGATTCGTAAGGTATCCTTTCGTGACGCTTTCGATCGTGCAATTAAGAAAACCAAACGGTTCAACATCCCAAACGAGCAGGTATCGTCCGTCTCCTCAACCAATGGGCCGACCAAGGAAGGAGGACGAAAAAAACCGGACGACGGAAGAAAGAAAAAAACAGACTCGAGCGTACGAGCACGGAGCGAGAGAGGCGAGGCAGACGGTGGAAAAAAAAAA